>JABUQX010034998.1:0-18378 GCA_015478945.1 Trachelipus rathkii
GAGGACTGACGAGAGACGAAGAGCGACGGGCAAAGAAGAAGGAGAGATACGAGCGAGAAGGGCGCGGCCCCAGCAAAATTCTATCGCGGAGAGGGCCCAGAAGACCTTAGCGCGCGCTACTAAGATATATTTTTCCTACATATATATAACTTTTTATAAATAACTTATCAATATTAAGTACACAACTGCAAGGTGTTAATATATTAACAGTTTTAACCTATACCTCATATAAAAATTACGTAATACCCTCCGGCCTTGGCCTGATTATATATTTATTTTTAAATATGTTTAGTCGAGTCTCACCTGCTATATTAGCGATACCATACTATCCCACCGAAAATAGGTGGACCCGGGGTATTAATAAAGGTGAGCCGCTCTAGTCAGGGCAATGTTTACCCTATATAAAGGTCCTTTGAGTGTGGTCTCCCTTTATAACTTATCTATACCTAACATCAACAGTGAATAAGATAATTTACTACCTGCCCAGTTCTACTATTATATTTTTAGAAAATGTTCCCCAATTTCCCTGTGGGTACACATGAAAAGGTGGTAATTCGTATATTCCCATCGAGCAACCATTTTATCTAATTCCTGCGACTCAATCTAGCTAAGGTCTACCAAGCAGGTCGCTCAATCCGTCCTGTCAGGAGCCCTTTCTTCCCCAGTTACTATTTAGAAATCCCTGTTCTTCCACAAGGGACCCTACTCTTTGCGTCTGATATAAGACGAGTCCGAATTCCCATAATCGGAGACTTACGCGTGGCCGAACACATATGAGTCTACATTTTAATTCCCGACGTGAACATACATATCCTCCTTATCATAATATATACTTTCTTGTGCCTTGTAATATGTGGATGGGGTGTTCATGCACTCCACCTATCTGAGGGTTAAATAACTCATCACCCGCCGGTCTTACTACACTGCAAGGCTTGTAATACATTTATGTAAAATACATCTTTCCATGTAACCAAATATAAATAGAACGTTACTACGTTATTCATAAGTAAAAAGGAAAAAGAAAAGATTAGAGTCCAATATAAATATACAAACAAATTATTCCTTATATGCTTTACGGGGTAAGTAAAATCCTTACTAAAATATATAATTTCTTATTAATTAACTTATTTAAGTTATTTTAATGTAACATTTTATAATAAATGGTTATATATAGATTATTATATATATATAAATATATATACTATTAAAGGTATATAGGAATTTATATATATATATATATTATATAGTATAGTATATATATATATATATACTACTATATATTATTATATATATATTATATTATATATATAGCTCATATATATATATATCAGAACTCATTATATATATATATATCAAAAATGAGTGATTTATCTGATATGTGATAATTGTTTTATTATAAGTATCTATATATTTGTATATCGTAGTATGTAGTAATTTTAATGTACCTTTATCATAGAATAATAGTACATATCTATATAGTATATATATATAATAGTACTAATATATATATACTACGTATACTATAGTTATATACGGGTCTGAGTGGATATATATAAATGAATATAGTGAGGGTTCTACCTTAATGTTTTACTTGTAAATGAACAATATAAGAATCTGAGAGTGACTATGTGATATAGTAGTGAGTATATACTATATATATATATAGTATATAAATATATATATATATATAAATATATATATATATATATATATATTTATATATATATATATATATATATATGTGGCACTTTCTCTTTTTGCCTTGGGTTCCTTCCACTCAACGTACAGAGGATAATAAGTGCCTTCTTGAAGTTACATTTATTTTGCTCCAAAGGGAGACTTTTAACTCTAATTATAGACCACCAAAGAACACCTAAAAAATATAGCATGATTACAAATATGAACGGGAGATAATGGATAAATATAATTAAAAGAAATATCGAATTATTAGTAATATGTTCTGTAATACAGACATATTGTGTGTGTGTTTTTGAACATTTAAATAACACTTTAACATTTAAGTAATACACTATAAGAACATTTAAATAATTATATTGCTCTACAAACATTTAAATAATTATATTGCTTTATTATTTTTATACAACATACTTTTAATTATAAATGGTATTTTGTCTCATTAAATATAAAAGTTGTAATACATACTAATTACCTCTCCCGGTCGTTCGCTCCGTGAAATGTCATATAAGGAAACCTTCACTCGATCGGCTTCAAGGACACTTCATCCGAGGAGAAAAATATAAAACAGTAATATGCTGAAAAGAGACTTAAGATATGCATATACATTCAATATAATTATATGAGTATATAATTATATTGGCATGTATATATATACATACATATTCATATATATATATATATATAATATATATATATATAATATAGTATATATATATATATATATATATATATATATATATATATATATATAATATAATATATATATATATATATATATATATATATATATATATATTATATATGATATTATATACTAGTAATATACTTGGTTAGGTAAGTGGAAGTCGAGATGAGGGTGATTCGACGCTATTTAAAACAAACTAAGATAGTTCTCCTGCCGACGGTAAATCTGCACATTTACGACTGGGTACTCATGCAATGCAATATATATATATATATTATATATATAGTATTGAAATTCAAATATTTTTTGAAGGTAAATGATACATATATAATATCATATATATATATAGTAATATATATATATATATATAATAGTATATTATATATATATTAATATATATATATAGTATTATATATACTATATTATATAATATTAAGAGTAAATAGTCCTTTCGGCAGAATCTTTCATGTAGCACTCTGCATTTAAATCTAAGCACCATCACAGTTTTGGCAAGTCGTAAAGCACTAAAGCGGGCTTCTTGTACTCCAAGGCGACAGGGCGGGCAGTCGCGAGGCATGGATACATAGGTTGATGCCTTGTATATTTCCCGTCGAGTTTGCAAGGAACGGCGTGGAGTATTTGAAACGTGACTTTTTCTAATATATAGAGAAACGAAATAAAGCGTTCATTCGGTAGCTTCTAGAAACCAAAAATGACGATGCTATTCCGTTTTGAATTATAAAGTACTGTAAAGTACATAAAGACTCCTTACAGTGAGGAGAGTCTTCTACTGCTAAAGACTGATTTTCAATGTAGAATAAGTCCTTATTTCAGAGGAAGTAGATTAGCTCGAGGCCATTAAGGCAAAGAGGCAAATAGGAGGTTGCTCGGAGTAGAGAACAATCGTTGGATTTTTAGGATGGGAAGAACTGGGTCGAGATCTAAGTCCGACACAGTAGTTGTTTTAAAGGGACATCTTCAGGTGCTAGTTGGTATTTGGACGTTGGATGTCGGAATAGTCGCCTGAAGTGGGATGCTTTCAGTTTGTGTCGGCACCTTTGGCATGCACATTTGGCAAAGGTATACTCTTTTGGTCGCTAAACGAAAGTACGCCGATGACGAAGACCTATGATGAAGAAGATTTTGACCCCAGTGAACCATAATATATGGGATGAATTTGATTTGTGGGAAATACGGTGTTAAAATGGGATGCATAGATTTGATTCAATTGATCCCGAGTCTCTGATTCCACAATGAATTTCCTTTCTAAAGTTTTGAAAAACTTGGGAAACACAAAGACAGCACACAGCACATGTTAGGTAAAGCGAACGTGAGATAAAAAGTTGAATAAACGTTGGAATCAGAAGTAAGAAATCAAAGAAAGTGTGATATTTTTCTCTAGGTGAAAAGGGTTCTTAAACTAAAACTTAGAAAGAAGTAAAATAATATTTCGTGAGGAATGGTAAAGACATAGTCATAGACATGCTGGATAGAATTAGGTTTCTCACACATTTTGCAATTGAAGCCTAGTTTTTTCCTGAGAAGAAATGAAGGGGTAAAATGTTCTAAAGGCAAACGAGTATACAGGTTCTAACACGGATATTTATATCTCTGCAATAGGGCTAATGCGGAAAAGTCATTTGTAAAAATGCAGGATTTAAAGCTATACGACACGACGATTGATCGTCAATGGAGCAAGGACGAAACACTTGTGGGACTGGGGACAAACCGGCTAGTTGGCCCTAAATCGCCCTCGACAGAGATCATGTGCTGATTCCTTAAGATAAGTGTATATGGTCAGTGTATTTTAACAAAAGAAATAGTTTTTGGGTCGTTGTAAGCATAACTCGACTACTATAAGATTGATTTAAAAGGAGATGAGTAAGGAAAAAGAATTGAGTTTATACGACCAGATATAAATTCTCTCCACTGAAGAATAAAAGGAATTAAGGTGGATTAGTTCATAAGGGCTAGCAGCAGATTGGATAGTCCAAGAGTAAGTTAAGAAAGTTTGGTATGTTTTTGTTTCTAGAGGGATGACTGTGTGTAGCTTAGTTTCTTTGTTCATTTCTAGTACAAAAGGCAATAGGAAGATGGGAGAAAAAAGTTGCGAGTTAGTAATTTTATTTTTAGCTAATTGAAGAGAGTTTATCACCAACTGGTGGATTTAATGTATATTATATACGGTTTGTTCAATTAGATTTATTAACGCCCTTATACTTCCCATTTGATTAATTATGTTGTGCGTAGCACTTAAACTAGTTTGGAATTCTATTAATTTCTGTAAGCTATCCCTAAAACTCATTAATGTGCGAGTATTCGCCTACAACTGTTCCTTTAATTCGGTTATCAATAAATTTGAGGTAGAGGCATAATTACCTAAGATGTTGATTTTCTTTCGGAGTAGTTTTACCTGTTTGTCTGTCGCCGTACCAGAAAGAATGTTGAGGATGTCTCCTCCGAACTCAAAAACAGCTCGTTTCTTTTTTGATCGTGCTGAGATCCAAGGTAGTTCACTCACTTCGTTCAATTTCTGGGCTAGCACTTTTACTCGAATGGTCATTAGCTTGAATTCCCATTGGTGAGCACTTTGATGTGTTGAAACATTTAGAAACATGGTCTCGAACGATGGTAAGAATGATTCTTTGACGTTGTTCACCAGTTTAGTTGTCTTAATAATTGTTTCCTTGATGTCTGGAGGACATTCTAATGAGATAACTAGATCAAGGTATCCTTCTATGAAGTTGACTTCTCCCGTGCGATACAAAACTAAACCAGGTAGAATCTTCGTTTCTTCTTTTTCATTTATGAGGTTGCTTTGACATGTTGATAAGATGATTAGTAGCAACAGAGTTTGTTTTCCGAAATTCATTTCTGAAATATTTTAGTTGTATTGAGATACTTTATACTTTTCTTGTGTTTTAATAAGGTCGCCTAATTCTATTTAATAAAATTGTTAAAATTAATTGGTTAGTTAAAGCGTTCGCGTTCTTAACTAAATGGTTTCTTAATTACGATTGGGTTAGTTGAATTAACATCTAAATGTAGGAGTTTTAAACTCAAACGTTATATACTATTACTATTTTAATACTTAGTTATTTGTTATTTATTTCCTTACTAGTTAGTTTTCTATTACTTACTTACTTACTAGTTAGTTTTCTATTAGTTACTTACTTACTAGTTAGTTTTCTATTACTTACTTACTTATTAGTTAGTTTTCTTATTTTTTTTCTTTATAGAAAAGTTTTTTGAGTTTTCTATTTTATATTATTTTTTTATATTAAAAATTGCTGCCCCCCCCCCCTTCGTTTTGAGGGTGAAACATATTTTTAAGGTTTCTTTATATAAAAAAATGAGTAAAAACTATAACGAAACTACAACATGAAAAAAATTTAAATCTAGTCTATGAGATCTATCAAATTTACATATAAACTTCTAAGATTAGAGTTCTTATGACTATATACTAATCCGCACTATTATCTTAATTTTAAAACGATCGTTCCTTAATCCAGTTCTTAGTAGTTTTTTTCCTAATCGCACTAATGGTTAATTCTAACTTCGGAATGCGAATAGAATTCATTCTAAAACACTAAAGTATCTTTTCTTAAATCTATGAATATACGAAATATATACAAAAAATTGGGAAGAATTAGTAGCCAGGAGGCAAATAATAAGTTTTATTTCCTCTGACTGTTGTATTCAAATCCAATTTGACAGGCGGAGGTTGGACAGGAGTCTTCTTTGTAGTCTCCGTGTTGTCTTTTACCTCTGTCTGTTGTTGTAGAGCCTGTTCCTTCATCCTTGTTTGACTTCTTGTAACTCTGGGTGTAGAATCTCTAGGGCCAGTGAACAGATTGTGTGGTCTGTAGGATGGATCCTTTTTCCTGTCATCTCTGACGAATTCCATAGGGGGTGATTCTACAACAGTGGGAATGGGAGAATGGCCATCCTTTTCTGGGAAATTTGGAGATTTCTCGGGGGAATTCGTTCTTGGAGGGGATCCACCATAGGCTCCATACACCTCACCTTCATGTGCGGGTGGCTCCTTAAGAATTTCTTGAACAGGTTCTTCTATGGAAATCTCTTGCTGAATAGGGGATAAAGACGGTCTAAATTCTTTTCTCCTAACCGCAAGGTTGGAGGGGGTTCTTGGGAAGTCATTTTTAGGAGTGGAACATGCAAATTCACTGTCAGGACGTACTCTTCCTGCAACTACATCGCTGTATCTTCTTCTTTCCACAATCTCATCGCTATACCTTTTTTCTTCTACAGGGTTATTGTCTCTTACGGGTTCCACCGGGGGCTGTTGTTGCACAGGAGTCTGATGATTCCAAGAGTCACTTCTACTCTGTGTCGGCTGAGGTGGGGGAATAGAATAAGAGCTACTTCCTAGCGGAGGTGGTTGTGGAAGAGGAGTTGGGAAGTAGTTTTGTCCGAACTGAACTAGTGGCGTTATGGGAATTTGGAAAGAATATCGGGAAGACTCTTGATCTGTCGGAGGAGAAAAATCCTCCACTTCATCTACTTTTTCTACTTCTTCTACTTCTTCTACTTCTTCTATTTCTTCTACTTCTTCTACTTCATCGTCTTCTCTCTCAGAAGGGATTCTTGGGTCGCTTTCTGGTTGTTCTTCCTCAATTCTTTCCCTTTTTTCTTCTTTGGAGCTTAACATTTCTTCTACTGCGTGGGGATTCCAAACTTCATCGTTCATAAAGTCAAACTGTGACTCAGTGAACTTTTCTGCAGCAATCACCTTAGCGTTGTCCACATGGACGGGGAATGTTCGGCCTGAGCTCAAACAAATTACCATTAATTTGTTTGGTCCTCTTAAACATCACACAATGTATGGCCCTTCGAACTTGGGACATAACTTTGAACTTTGATGAGGCTTTTTGACAGCTCTAATGAAAACGTAATCTCCTATTTTGAACTCTCTTTGCTTGGCCTTTTTATGTTGTTGCTCCAAAGTCTTTGTGATTTCCGCTTCTAACTTCTCTCTAGCCAAATCTCTTATATAATCGATCCTTTCTACTATCGTATCTACTTCATCAGAGATAAATCTCATTTTCTCTGTCATATTCACAAATGGTGACACATAATCTGGCATCTCGTATGGGACCCTTTTTATATAACCATGCAAAAGAAGAAGTTGGGGAGAAAGACCCTATAGATCGATTATAAGCGGAATTTATTGCGATTTGGGCAAAACTAAGGTACTTATCCAGTCTCGGTTATTTCATTCACTGTGTGTCCGTAAGAAAATGACTTCATATCAGCATTGATACGTTCACAACTCCGCTTTCTGGATGCTTTGGTAAGGCAAAAATTTCTACTTTCTTTATTCTCCAGGCCTTACATAAGTCCTTAAACACCTGGCTTGTGAACTCCAGTGCATTGTCGGAGACAAGAATTTGGGGGGCGCTATGTCTACATATGACCCTCTCTTGCAATGCTCGGGCAAATTCTTGACTCGTTCTAGTCTTACAAGGCACTAATTCGACATACTGTGTCAAAACATCGCGGAATACCAAGATGTATTTGGCTCCTGATCCTGTACAAGTAGGTAATTTTCCAATATTGTCAACATGAACGCGTGAAAAGGGTGTATAAGGCAATGGCCATCGTGTTTAATCTCTGTGTAGTGAGGTTTTGGGCCCCTTAGTTTCTAGCGCATGACACACATTGACTGCAATATTCTTTTACCAATTTTTGTAAGCGGGGGAAAACATACTTTTCTAACACCCTCTTTTCCGTTCTTAACTGACCTCCGTGCCCGCTGCCTAGTGAAGCGTGGCAATGGTCTATCACGCTGTATATCACACTGTCCGGAACTTGTACAACATAAGGTTTTATTTGTGTAGCGTAAAACAGAACACCTTTAATGAAAATATGTGTATATGTCTTTGGGTTCTCTTTTGCCCATTTTACTAATTTGCTTAAACGGGGACATTTCTCTTGTTCTTTTATGAAATTTTCCCGACTCAGAACAAAATCTATTCGCGGCAAATTTTTGGTCTTTTCTACCTCTCGGATAAAGAACACGTTAGGTGCTGGGTGTCTACTTAAATAATCTGGAGCGACATTGTGCTTTCCTTTTTTATACTCTATGGTGGGGGAAAAGCTGTTTACGAACAAATTCCATCTGGCTAATCGACCCGTCTGTTGTTTATTTCGGAAAATGAAACAAAGAGGTTGATTATCAGTGATGATAGTTACTTTGTAGCCGAAGATGGTGTTCTTAAAGTTTTGCAAGCAGAACACCACGGCCAAACATTCTTTTTCGATCGTGTCGTAGTTCAACTCACTTCCTTTGAGTACCCGTGACACAAAGGAGAGGGGCTTTTCCTTTCCATCATCTGTTAGTTGATACAACACGCCCCCTATTCCGTAATTACAAGCGTCGGTATTCACGAAGAATTCTTTGCTATAATTAGGGAAAGTTAGCTGTGGCTGCACCACTAACTTATCTTTTAAGGTGTCGAAAGCCTGTTGTTGTCTCTTCGTCCAGATAAAAGGGACATCTTTCTTTAATCAGATCGTACGAAAGTTGACGACAGCGAAGTTCTCTATTAAGAAGCGAAAATATGAGAAGAACCCTAATAAGACTCTGTGTCTCCTTGACATTTGTAGGAGGAATGAAACTTTTCATTGTTTCCACCTTAGCAGGATCTGGGCTAATTCCATGTCTTCCTATCTTGAATCCCAGGTATAAAACTGACAATTGTAGGAAGCTACACTTGGACAGTTTTATTCTTAGCTTATTTTCTCTGAAAGCAGTGAGCACTTTTCTCAAATTTTCGAAGTGTTCAGGGATGTTCTTTCCTAGTACCAGTACGTCGTCGAGATAGACTTGTGCTACGGGCCCTAAAAGATGGTTTAAAGCGATTGTCATTGCGCGCGCGTACACGCTAGGTGCATTTTTGTGAACGAACATCAGACGAGTGGGACAAAATAAACCTTTTCTTGTCCTAAACGCCCTCAGTTTTTGCGTTTCTTCCTCTATCTCTAGTGCATTGTATGCATCCAAAAGATCTACAGATGTAAATACGGTATTACCCCCTAGGGACGTAAAAATCTCGTCAATAGAAGGCAAGGGAAAGACGTCCTGAATACTATAGGAGTTGAGGTACCGGTAATCGAGGCACACCCTAGGTTTTGTGCTGTTCCTTTTGGCCACTACTAGTAACGGAGACGAGTGTGGACTGTAACAGGCCTTAATATATCCCTTTTTTAGTGCCGTGTCCGTGAAATCATCGATGTCCTGCAGGTACCTGTGCGGTAACCTATACTGCTTACGGAAGATGACTTTAGGGGCATCAGGGAGTAATTCAATCTTAAATTTCTGAAGCGGACAGACTGGGACAGTATCATCATCGAGTGCCAATACGTCATGGTACTCCATTAATAACTCGAGCAATTCTTCCAAATACTCTGGTTTCTCTAGGATGCTATTATCTGCATCTTCTCTTGACATCTTCTCTTCAATAATTTCCTTGTACACTCGCCTTAACTCTGTCTTCGTAAGACATTTTGAGCAGGTGGCTACATTAGCAGAAACTATTCTCTGGTGTCCTTTTTCGTCTGTGCTTCCTTCGATCTGTTTGCTAATAATCGGATAACTTTCTCCTAGATCCACACCTTTCTGCAGATGAACCTGTTTGTCACTCAAATTTATGTAGCTGAGGATAACTGTATTATCACTCACCGGACTAACTGTATTAGCTATGTACAATGGTCCTTTGGTGAAAGCTGGTGTCATTATACACTTTCGCTCCAGCTCAAAATTATCTTGAGTTTCAGGTCTGAGTTTTAGATATCCGCTTGATTGACTGGGTAAAACAGTCTTCTCAATTACTCCCTAATTAATCTTAATTTCCTCATCAAGCATTAAATAACCATCTTCTTTATGGTCGGGGCTCTTTGAGACTTGTAATCTTTCGGATTGGTCCAAATTTTCTTTCAAATCTGAAGGGATGTGCTTGAGTTTGGGTTTAGCTCCTCTGGGATCAGCACTGTGATGAGTTGAGGGTAGAGTCGCGATCTCCCACCCTGTCCTTCTTTTCACCTCGTCTGTCTCAACTTGAGCTTCTCCGTTCAACACAATTTCCCTTTCTCTTTCTCCATGTTTAGGCGCTGGTTGCCTATGCAAATTTCGAACTGACAAGGCTGTCTCTCCCTCCTGGAATACTGACAGATCGGCCTTCCGATAGGAAAGAGGTTTATCCGCGTTGGATGCTTGTTTTACTAGCAGGGCTGTCTTCCTTACCTTAGGAATTGACAGGGCGGCCTTAGAAAGATGCTTATCCGCGTTGGATGCTTGTTTTACTGGCAGGGCTGTCTTCTTTACCTTGGGCATTGACAGGGTGGCCTTAGAAAGATGCTTATCCGCAGCGTGTGCTGGTTGTTTAGCGAAAACTTGGTTCGAATCCTTAATTCTCTCCCCCCTAGGCACTCGGGGCCTGGGCATAACTCGCTTTTATACGCGTTGTTGGGGTCTCTTACTCGTTTAAGATTCCCATTCAGAATACTCTCTAACTAAATAAGTTCCTTGACGGGCAAAGATCGGAATGTCTATCTCTCCCTATCTTCTTCTTATAGACATTTTTGCAGAAAAGAGGTTTAGAGTTATGGGAAGGTTAGATAAGATGTTATTTCCTAAAAGAATGTCCCAGCTATTTTCTCCCTTTACATCGCTCACTTGAAACGTAGTGAGATAATGTCTTTCATGCATGCGAAGGTACAATTGTATCTCTCCCTTTAGTACTGTTGGCTTGTTATCCACTCCTTGTACTACTAGGTCGGTCTTTTTTGGAGGGGTACTTCAAATTTCCTCAATCTCCATTCCTTTAACCTCCGGGCTGTAATGATACTGACACTTGAACCGGTGTCGACCAAAACGCACGCTTTTGCCTCCATACTACTCATAGAAGGAGCAAGATAGACATTCGCGTAAAAATGTCGTCCTAGTTTAAAAGACTGTTTTACGACTTCTTTTTTCTTTTTCTTAGCTTCCCACTTCTCTCTTCTTCTCTGAAATTTCCTTTTTACACGTTTCCTCTCTTTGCCGGTCTCTAAAAATTTTCCTTCTCTATCCTCTCTGGTGGATGGGAAAATTCTCTCTCAAAAATTCTATCTTCTTCCTCTTCTTCTTCATTCTCCTCAAAATCTCTTGGTTGGCTCTCAGCCATATATACTACTCTTGCGTTCGTCTTTACCTTCCCATCTGGAGGTTTGTACCCTTTTTTTTCTTGGGGAAGGTCCTAGGCCCTCGCTTATCTGGGTTATAAGGCTCTGGTTTCTTCGCTCTCACACCTTTCTCCATATCAACTTTACTATTGTATGGGGTGAACATTAGCATTGTTTCGGGGTTAGGTCTCCAAGGCGGAGCTCCTCTACAGCTAGGTTGCGAGCCCCTTCAATGATATGCTCTACAAATTCGGCAGTAGGGTAGCTCCCAACGGCAGGCTTGGGAAGAGTATCCCACTGATTCACAAAAGAAGCAGATAGAGTGTTCTTTCAGTTCTTGTGCGGACATCTTCTTTAAAGTGCCTTTATGTCTTGGTGTACCATAACCCGATTTCACTTCTTCTCTTTTCTTTTGAAAGGTGTTGTTGGGCCTCACCTCCTCCCTTCTCCTATCTTCGTACCTTGGTTTCTGAAATGGTTCCCTATTCTTCCAGTAGGAATTATTATCTCCGCCCCGTTGTTTTTTTTCCGATTCCTCTTTGTCCAGGAACACTCTGGTAGTGCGAACCTCGGTTGGCCTTCTATTTTCATCTTTTAATAAAGCTCCATGGGAAATGTGAGATAATTTCTCTATCAATTCATTTAAGTTCATTTCAGTATCAAACACTTGGAGGATCTTCTCCTTTAATCGTTCTCCATCTTCCTTTCGTTCACATTTTGTATAAATTTCCCTATCACCATGAGGTTTATCTGCCTTGAATTAAACACTGCTTTATCGACCAGGTCATGCAAACGGCTCTGATACCTCCACAGCCTGTCTTTCAATTCTAATACGAAGTTGGTGAAAATTGAATCTCTCTCTCTCTCTTATATTCTAAAAATTCTAACTATAAATCGAAGACAGTTTTTTTCTCTTCCGGCTGCAGAAAGGTTTTTAATTGAGCTAGGAAATCCTCCAAACTGGTGAACCGAGAGAAGCTCCCATCTTTCAAGACGTAGCATCTGGCTTCGCTATTTAGGTCTGATGATATGGCAGATTTGGCGAAGGTGATCTTCTGGCTCTCAGTTAACGCGCCTAAAGCACTCAACTTTTCATTTAAGGAAATAATGAAATCTTGATACTGAATTCCCTTCCACATCCTTGTCTTAAGATGTTTGCCGAATAATTTTAAATTCTCCGGTATTGCTGGGAACGCGGGATTGAACATATTAGTTGGATAATATGGAACTCCAATTGGTTGGGGAGGCATATAGGGATAACCTTGCCATGCTCCAGGGTAAGGATAAGGTTGGTTAGGCATAGGAAGATTACCAGGTGGAATACCTGTATAGTAGAAGGATTGGGGCATCGTTCCCGATGGTGGAAAACCATAATTCACGTTGTTTTGCCCTGCTGAGTCACTTTCATTGACATTTCTTCATTCGATCCCTCCAGGAAGGATGCTTGATTGTTGTTGTAGGACGTGGGGCTCAGCAGGAGGAGTGATTTGTCTTCCTGTTTGATTCTGGATCGCTGGGGGGCCTTCAAGCCCCTGGGGAGGGATGTTCGGTATTTCGGTCCCTTCCCACTTGCTTCCATATGGTGTATGGGGTTCGACACCACCCCAATTTCTACGAACCTTCTTCTTTACATCAGTTGGTGCAGTAGCAGGCTTTAATTGTAAGTTCAATGTATTGTCCAGCGTGACTGTCTTTTGCATATATGGTGGAGTCTCGACTTTTGGGGGAGGTGCTTCCTCCCTTACTACTTGGGGTGCCTGGCTAAGAAGAGCGGTATAGGGGTTCTGACTGGCCCTTGGGTCCAAAGGAGCTGGGACAGGGGGGACCCATGGGGGAGGTTGTCTCCCACCTTGGTTTATGGGCGTTTCATCACCGCCCCCCCTCCGATTGCTTGCTCTTGGCTATGCCCTTCGTCAGTACTATCCTCATTTACCCCGATATTCTCATTATCTCTCTCTTCGTCAGCACTACCATTATCACCTATGTCTAAATTTTATTATCCGCCATTTTGTTTTATAACAATTACGAAATAATGCACAATATGTCAGTACAACACTATAAACTAATCTTACTGTTATGACTTGTCGCTCAGCAAGGCATTGAACACGAATATCGTTGACTCCTATATATATATATTATATGATATCATATATATATATACTATATATATATTATATATTATTATATAATATATATTATATAATATATATACTATATTATATTATATATATATATATAATTTATTTTTATATGTGCTTAAAATTATGCAAAATATTTAAACAACAGTTCCCAACTGGTAAAACTAGAAAATGTTGGTGCTGACCTTCCTTGCTACTACACTACTACTCTGACTTTCTTTTTAGTACTATGCGCTGTTTTACTTCACCAAACTGTGGTGTTTTAAACAAAAATCCTTCAAAATTTCTCCTAAAAACCAAAATTGCCTCAATATATATATATATATATTACGTCCTCACATATTTATATATATATATATATATATATACTCATATATATATTATATATATTATTATATTATATATATATTATATATAATTTTGAACTATCTTAATTTAATTAAAATCTGGGACTGGGTCTTCCTCAGGCTATCCTGATTCCGAAAATATATAGGTTACTTATCTTTAGGGATCACAACCGCTATAGGGTTATATAATATTATATATATATATATATATATATATATATATATATATATATTATATATAATCATATTAAAAATATTAGTATTATTATATATATATATAATATTATATATATATATAGATAATATATATATATATATATATATGTAATCTAAATTTATTATCACTTAAATCTACCCCCGTAAATTTAAGAGTTTTCCGCCCAAAAAAAACAATATATACCCGTGGCTACATATATATATTATATATTATATATATATATATATATATATAAATATATATTATATAATATATTATATATCATATATTATCTATAGTATATATATATAATGTATGCCTATATATATTAATATATATATATATATTATATATGATATATATATTTATATATAGTATATATTATATATATATATAATATATATATAATATATTAGTATATATTATTATATATATATATATATATATATATATATATATATATATATATATATATGTTTTAGAATGTGGCTTTTAGAATGCAAAGAAAAATGAAAGGCTTTGTCTTGAGTTTATCCCTCTTCGTTATCGGCGAGGAGTGTTTGTCGTTGCGTTTGTGTAGGTCTTATGAGCGGGTGAATTTGTGAGCGTGAGTGTGTGTCTGGTTCTTCCCTCGACTTCGATTTTTGTCGGCTCGACTTTTTAGACTCAGATTGGCCCGAGAAAATCCGACTTTATTTAAATCGACTCCGTTCCAAATCTTTCGTTCGCCGAACTCATTTGACTCAACAACAAACGAACAATTTTTTTTCCGCACGCATGCGCGTGTGGGCTGGTGACTGACTTTGGCACACCTTGATTTGCACATAAACAAACGCCTTTATGCCAATATGTATGCAGTTTTATAGGTGGAGGAGAAGAAAAAAGGGTGAAGCAAAATGAAGAAAAATAGCACTCTTTTTTTTTTTCTATTCTCTCGATCCGTTTTCGGAAAAAGGAATTAGCAACAATTTATATCACTATTTATGTATGATCATTACTATTCAATATTTCACTATTTTTCTTTTAATAATCTCCCTTTCCCCCCAAAATTAGATTCGCAAAGCGCTGGTATCATATATCATAAAATTCACCATCTTATCATATTAAAATTAAAAATAGAGGCAAAATGATTTTCCCATCCCCCTTTTTAATCCATATTTAAAAAACAAATTAAAAATTAAAAGGGGATAGAGGCAAAATGATTACAATACTAAAATTAAAAAATATTACTCATAAGAAACATCTTAATATTAACGGTCATAGTAACAATAATGGTAATGAAGCAGTCGTTCATTGCCGTTATTCTTTACTATGCAATACTGATAATAATAATAATAATAATAATAATAATAATAATAATAATAATAATAATAATAATAATAATAATAATAATAATAATAAATTATTTTTTATTTTTTATGCTGGCCAGCTTTAGATCTATTTCTTGTTTCTTCCGGAAGTAAAATTTTCTTTTTTAAAATCATAAAATCATATATATATATATATATATATATATATATATATATATATATATATATATATATAAAAACTATATATATAAATATATATAGTATATATATATATATATATATATATATATATATATATATATATATATATATATATATATATATATATTATATATATATATATATAAAACTATAATTAAAGGCAAATGCAATTAAATGTTGATTTGATTGCATTTAAACACCATCTTACTTTGCTGTCGTAAGACATTTGGCATCGGGCAGAGGTTTCTTTGTGGTGGGGTGGCGTTGTTTGGCGCGGCAGGCATCTGCAATTTGCATCACAGCAGCACGGCTCGCTATATCCTGGTACAAGGTCGCCAGTGTGGCACTTTCTCTTTTTGCCTTGGGTTCCTTCCACTCAACGTACAGAGGATAATAAGTGCCTTCTTGAATTTACATTTATTTTGCTCCACAGGGAGACTTTTAACTCTAATTATAGACCACCAAAGAACACCTAAAAAATATAGCATGATTACAAATATGAACGGGAGATAATGGATAAATATAATTAAAATAAACATCGAGTTATTAATAATATGCTCTGTAATACAGACATATTGTGTGTGTGTGTTTTTGAACATTTAAATAATACACTCTAATATTTAAATAATACACCTTAATAACATTTAAATAATTATATTGCTCTACGAACATTTAAATAATTATATTGCTTGATTATTTTTATACAACATACTTTTAATTATAAATGATATTTTGTCTCATTGAATAATAAAGTTGTATAACATATTAATTACCTCTCCCGGTCGTTCGCTCCGTGAAATGTCATATAAGGAAACCTTCACTCGATCGGCTTCAAGGACACTTCTTCCAAGGAGGAAAATATAAAACAGTAATATGCTGAAAAGAGACTTAGATATGCATATACATTCACTATAATTATATGGGTATATAATTATATTGGCATGTTGAAAGGAGCAAAAATGGTTAAAGCCACCAAATGATGAAGCAAAAGAACAGTATGTTAATGGATGAAACTGGAAACTGGTCCAATTTCATTCGTCATTACTTTAATTTGTAGAGAGGAAGGGGCGTTTGTGTTTTACACAAAATTTTTTAAGCTCGTGTAGAACCAGAAAATAAAAGGAGTTCTATACTTTCGTATCCTCTGCACACACTTCAGCTGCACAATACAAACTACTTACAGGAAGCTGACTTAAAGGTATAAAAGCATTTAACATGCAAATATATTTATATATACACAATTAATTAATTAATTAATTAAATAACAAATTAAAGTTAATGAAGTTAAAGGTTCTGCTTTTTGGTAATAAAGGGACAGAAAAAATACAATGTGCAAAAAATATGATACAATGTTTGTAAGAGCAAGATACAACAACTTAAGTGAAGGATCGACATGCAACTGGTTGAAGTGAAACAGGAATGCCACTGGGGCCTATGGTTCAGCCACCGATGTTGCAATCTTGGGGATGATGACCTCAATTTGAAATCATGAGGTTTGAGAAAAGGATTTGAAACGCATAAAGCGTCATTTTAGCTTCTAGAAACCAAAAATGACGATGCTATTCGTTTTGAAGTAGAGTAATGTAGTCTTTTATTATGGTATATTCATATATATATATATAACAAATATTTGATTGCTAAAGAGCTATCTGAAAGTAAATTATAAAGGAGTCTATATATATAGGTATATATTATATATTATAGTTATATATATAGTATATTTATATATTATATATATATATATATAGTATATAAGTATATATACTATTATATATATAATAGTATTATATATATATATATATATATATATATATGTATATATATATATAATATATATATATATATATATATTATATATATTATGTGCAGCGAGCATAATGAAGGTTATTAATTAATCCAAATGGACAATCATGGGTAAATAAATAATAAAAGATTAAACGTGGCGTAAAAAATGTTTGGTGTTATTTTTATTAAATTCCTTCTTGTTATGTGTTTTGATCGCAGATCAATATATAAGATAATTTTTAATGTTATATAATAAATATGGACTTTGTCATTGACAACTCAAATAAATTTTCGTTATTATTCGAATCCAAGATTATATAAGTTTTTAGAAGGATTGGCAAAGGGGCAAGTGCGATACTTGATGTACTTTGCTGGATAGATATTCACCATTCTCTATTTTTTAGATCTTAATATATCACTGATGATCAATACTTCGTATCAAATGTGATACTTACAAGCGATCTTGTTATAGGAACATTAATTATATAATAACACCTTTAATTTTAATATAAAAGAATGTACTTAGCGTGCCAGGCCCATGCCCTGGACACGTCTTGACGGCACTGATGTCGTTGGCCGATCTGCCGACTTTCCTCCTTTGGCTTCAGATATAGCCGGTAGGAGAAAGGACTCTTATTGGTTGCCTTAAGATTTTAAATAATATAAACAAAAAAAGAATAAATACATTCACGTGTGATCTTATAAGAGAAAGGCACTGTTACCGTATATAACTAAATACACATAACTTCAATATATGATTGGTTTATAACAATCTTTCTCATAATAGCTTTTGCTAAAATGAGTTCTCAGCTTTAATATTACAATAATGCGG
>JABUQX010034999.1:0-20000 GCA_015478945.1 Trachelipus rathkii
AAATAAAGCAAAAGAGAGAGACATCGCCCACGGACAACAAGGAGAGATAGTCAAGTTATAATTTAAATGAAAATGAATAAAAAAGATATGTACAAAATTCGTTCGCAGTATTATGCACTAAAGACGACAAAAATTAAAACACATATGGAGTCATATAATAAAATAATGTGTATATATAATTTATCAATTAGAAGATTGGTTAATTTCAAGAAGACATTTTTACAGTTTTCAATTATATGTTTCGGCGTCATTTCAAACGAACGAGAAATAAAGGTAATTTATTTGGGTCGATGGACCTTTTTACGTTATCTCTCGCGAAAAAATAGTAAATTCTAGGAAAATAAAAATACGATTTTATAGTATAAAATTAGTAATAATTTAAATACAAAATAATTAACATCGTTAATTGTTATTAATTTAAATAAAAATTATATTAAGAAATATGCTAATTTAAGAAGATAAATATATAAATCTATAAATAAATATATATCATATAATAATGATATATAATATATATATATACTAAGGTTGTAAACTATATAATATAAAATAAAATTGTATAAGTTAGCTTTTTATTATGTAGATTATTATATATATTTATATATTAGAACTATATTAAGATTATAGTACGTAATTATATACTTATCATACTCTCGGATATATTTAGAGCAAGCATAAAAGGGTGGAGCCACAATATAACTATGTATATAGAATATATTTATTTGTTAGGGTATTACAACGGGGTAAATATGGGGGCCGAGCTCGACGGGTATGCAGAAGGGGGACGAATTATCCATACCTCGTAGGGAGGGCGGATGGAAACGCGCGACACCCTAAATAAATCAGGGGTACGCAACCCCCCGGGGGGTGGAACGAGGACATACCATCGTCGTCCAACGGAAGGCGACAAGCACGCCGATCGCGCTAATCAACCTATAGAGACGGTTATTTGCCCTTAGGGTTATATCGCTTTATTAAGAAATACAAATAGAAGGAGAATACTGCGGAGTCGTGAAAACGTAATCAGGTCTTATCAGTGACTACCTCTTAATATCAAACCTCCTGATGAGAAGTTGCGATTATGTCCATAAAGAGGCCACGACGTCTGTAGCAAGTGCTTTGTGGGCGTAAACGTAGTACCTGTCAAGAATGTGTCCACTCACAGCTTTTCCCTATCACTGGCCATTCATTGCTGCGCTCGATAATTGAATGGTATAATTACGGCGTGCAGGGGATTATGTAAGATTTTCTCGGCTCGAGTGCGTGGCAGCAGATAACCGACTGCATACGGGATCCCGTCACTTTCTCTATGGCTTAGTACGCCTAGATAGTGAAACAAAGAGCCAACGATTGGAAATCATTATTAGCGCTCTAATTAAGCAAGATCCTGTTGATAGAGCTTGGGCAGGACGCTTTTATAAAGGCCTAATGGAGGAGCCAGTAGCTAGTTCTAGGGAAAGGGCGAAAAACCTGATCAGAGAAGTTTGAGATCATTCTGAGGACTTCTGCGTCGGTACATTGCGCATGGAACAATCTTCTAGTTACTATATGGTTTAGAGTTTTCGAGCTACGATAAAAGAAGCATGCTGGGGCCAATCTAAGGCTTGCGAAAAGCTCCTGCAGGAGTTGTTAGAGATGTATAGATTATAGTTATATATATAAGTATTTTTATATTACAGTAGGTACAATGCAGATATAAGTATTAGTATTAGGACTATGCACTATATGATATTTTTATAATAATCAGGTTCTATAAGAATCTATTTTATTACATATATCTATAATGATAATTATTATATTGATATATATATAAGGTAAGATATAATATCAGTATTTAATTGAGGATTTAAATATTTAGATTTTTCAGATAACATGCATTTATATTATTTTAGAGAAATCTTAAGTGAGTCTACGAAGCATGAGATTAGTATAATATTAGCATTTCGGCCACTGGCTTTCTTCGACTCCCTCTTCAGACGCTGTTATTTGAAGACTAAATAAAATAATTATATGTATATATTAAAAAAACTGTTGAAAATCAATAACATTAGTTTTTAGATTTAAGTAAAATTTGCTTTTATATTTTTGAAAATGGTGTGGTGGTTAAGATGTTGTAAGTGTGAATCTAAACGCAGACTCCTATTTTTAGAATAATTATGTTTAATGGAAGGTTTATTGGTAGTGCATGGCTCTATGATATGAAGTTTCGTTAGATCTGCAGTCTACAAATTTTTTAGAATGGGTGACGTTATTTTTTTTTGATTCAAGTGTTTAATTAATTGCTTGCAATTAACCTATTATTATAGATATTATTATCTCACTACACTGTGTCAAAGTTAGTGTCATAGATCGCTATAGTTTATAGTAATTGAATTTTGATAGTTACTAATATATTTACTACTTAGTATAAATCAAGAAACTTATTCGGGGTAATGTATATATTACTTATCATATACTACCTATCACTATATAGGTATTATTTTTAATGGACATTAACTACATCCGTAAATTATAAAAGTATAAATTGAATAACTCTAATAGTGATACATATATAATGTAAATAACTTGAAAATAAAGAAAATAATTAATAATACATAAATAAATAATAACTAAATAATATATACAAATAATGAATAGCATAAGTAATTAACTTATCACAAATAGTAACAAGGGTGAAGACTTGAAGTGGAGAGCGGATGTAATGTAAGACCATTAATTTTACATGAAGAAAATGATTAATAAAATATAGAGGAAAAGATATAATTGTTATTTTAGATTTAACATTAGTATAAAACATCGTAGAATAGTGATCACTAGGGAAAGCTCTATGGCAGGTGTGTGATATATGGATTTGGTGGTGAGGGCCTTCTGAGAATGGAGACTCTATAGTATTCTAAATTGAACGACAGTGAAATGTGTAAGACTTTATCGACTTTAGCATTTTTGAGAAGATCGAGATCGTCCTCTCCTAATAATGATACTCTGAGTTAGAGACAGCGGCTTCACAAGATAAAGAGAGAGGAAGTACGGCCTCCTGAATATATGATATAATATTATAACTAATAATAATTAGCTTTAATTTATATTTCTTTTACTCTGTGCCTATAAAAAACATAAATATTACTAATATATATAATTAATAGATTATTTTTAGTTATATTTATAATTTTAAAAGTAAAATTGATTAGGTTACATGTTACGTGTCGAATTAACAAATGAAAGTTTATTGGTATGCCGTGTTCTATATGGAAGCATTTATATATCTTATTAGGTTTCAATCTGTGTTAGTACATTCCATCTGATATTTTATTAGCTGTGTATCCAATATAAATATGTAGTACTATATACTAGTACTATTATACTCTCACCTGACTTATAAGATGACAATAGACATAAACTATATTATTATTAGATACTCATGTAACTTAAACTTTTGATAATGTAATATATATATATTTATATTATTTAAAAAAAAAAAAGTTTCACAAGAATTGTTTATATTTTTTAAAAAACTAACCATAACTAAACAAATCTTGCAACTGAAGGCGATGTTGCTCATCATGAAGCGTTTTCATTCAGTGTGAAGAGAAAAAAATTTAAAGCTATGATTTTAGCTTCCCAAAAAAATCTTAGATCTCAATATTTTTTTAACTCTCTCCTATGAATATTTTAAGTATATATATAATGATGAGCTGTAGGACTCATAGTAACAGTGATAGTTAGAGAGGGTAGACCTATATATCCGTTACCCTACTTCCTTACTGGTCTCCCTTTATGATATTATATATATCTACTATAATATTACGTAGCTTATATTGATATATATAACAACTACACTAACTATAAATAAGTGAATATATATAAAAAGAAATAAAAAATTATATACAGGATATTTTTATATCACCTTATCTATACTATCAAATAATAGTATCACGGTATATATTATATATAGAAATATATTGTACCAAATAGTCCTAGAGCTCTAAATATATATATATATAAATTTATATATATAATATAATATATATATACTACTCGTAACGAAAAAGAATAGGTAGTTCATATTCTGTAAACTATAAACAAGAATAATTAATAGTTAAATACTAATAGATAAATATACTAGAATATATAATACATCTACTAAATACAATTGGTATAAACAAATAAATAATTAATAATACATTTAATTATAATAATGATTGGGCTTTTAGGCTAAAAGATAATATATACTGTATTACTATATATTACGAAAATAAAGCTTAATTAAAAATATATATTATATATAAATAAATATATATATATTATTATTATTTTATATAATATAATATTATTATATATAGTATTATAATGAATATAATATAATTCTACTTATAAATATATTAATTATAGGTGAATAAGTATATTCTCACACTATATATCTAGCATTTAGTATATAAATACGACTATTAGATTTAATACTCTATATATATATTTTTTATTAGGATTTATGCTCCTTGCACTGCTCGTAGATTAACCAAAAATGTAATGTTAATTGTTTGAAATACATAGTAACAAAAAGAAAGGGAAAAATGACACCTGAGTAGAATGAAAACATTCCATCTGGACCGCTTCTACTATGGTAATGAATCAAATTGTTTTAACTGAATGTGTAACGGCTAGCGAAAAAGGAGATGAGTACGATGACATATGTGCAATTGTGGATACTGAATGTAATTCACGACTAAACAATATAATAACAATACGTCAAATCATCAAAGTAAAATAAGCAGGTAACATATTACTAGAATAATAATACTAAAATTAAATACCATACCTAGTATTTAAGGAATACCATACTCAAGACATAGTAAATCATTAATACTAACTACACTTCATCGCAATGATCACCCACAAGAGCAAAAACAACACAAATCAAGACCATAAAAATACTACACACACCGTCAAAAATATAAAATACTTGGCAATCATGATCCACTATAGCATGGTACATATGATAAAAGATTGGAATGGGAAGAACTAACACAAGCCAAGAGGGAGAGTGAGGCTGCATAAGTAAATATACTGTACCACGTAATCAAGAAGAATTAATACACCTAAGGTTCTAAGCAGTATCAAAACTTTCGCAGCACTAAAACGATAAAAGCACTAAGAACCAGCACAAATCATCTCAGCTATACTTAAATAACCTAGAATCAAATTTGAATAATGAAACAATAATAGACTAAATATTCCACCGATAGAATACAAATACTAAACAGAACTAAGAATATATGATAAAAAGAACACACATCAACTAAAATCGCATAATTTATCCATAAAATTAAATCATCATTCACATATGCATCCAATTAAACCTTACATACTGGATACAAAAATAAGATATAATAATAAGAATTTCAACTATGGAGTAATACTTATTGACATAATAATACACGACTAAAGTAATTTATTCATATCAAGATATAATTAAATATCATATAGAATAAACATACATAAGATCAATCGTAAAATTATCTTATAAAATACATTGTTACGAGTCTCTTATAAATTTATTATCTAACCTGTATACATTGATGGGATCGCGCTTAGTCATAGCGGCGAAAACAGTCCTGATATAGATATCGAGCATCTCATATCATGTTTGAGCTTTACTTATCCTCTTTCGATATCTTAAATATCTAGAGGTTACCCTAAGGAAATATCAATTGTCTCACATTATAACTCATAATGAAAAGTTCTAGATTAATAGTCGGGAAAAAAAATTAACGTTAAACTAACTTATCATAGAGCCGATATGGTGATTTATTATTGAATATAAGATATTATGAGATAAATTATTAAACGACAAGTAAATAGTACCGAAAAAGTATATCATTCTACAGGGAGAAAATAAAACATAGTAATTATGATTAATACGCCTCGACTTATTTATCACTATCCAAGACATAACACTAATATTACATACAATAAATACTAACACACTATAAGAGTATTAAGCATATATTAATAACGAAATTATGATTACGATAAATAGCTGTTATAGTATCGAAATCTGACAAGTACACTTCATAATTATACTAAATTAACCTAAATACTATAATAAGAGTTCTAGTAATACTAATAAACATCAATTTTAACGTATATATATTAGATGGATACTCAAAAATCCAGCTAAATCTTCTTACTATAGACATTCAACTAAATATTTGATATTTGCCTTAATAGTAATCAACATATATTAAAAATTCTATTTTATGCTTGTAAGAAACATGATAAAAATTATTCATACTGGACACACACACGATGAAAAAATATAAAGCTAGTCAACTAGAAGGGTTATCACTAATACATAATAAGTACTACTAGCATAAGGAACCTGAGCATATCACTATTCCTATTCAAATTCTACTATTAGACCCGGCATGAAGAGTAGCATGAACAAATAGTCTGCCGGCCTTCCAGCAAACATGCCTGAAAATGAATGACTTAATGTTAAGGTATACAAACTCAAAAAAATATGAGACTAACTGGATAGATAAATACAAGCGTGTATTACTTTTCGAGAAGACATACAATACTAATATAAGGGAAGCATAAGATCAAGATCATACCTACGCGATCAAAGGGAGAGATAACATGTTCAAATAATACTACATACTAGGCAAGCTAAAGTAATACGTAAATAATAACTAAACTTTCCACATCAAATAATTAATACAACAAATATCTACATATTCACTGAAATAAAACCAAAATTCAGTCCATAATTAGGAAGAACAAATATCAGAACTAACCTCATACAACAAAATCGACAATATATAATATATATAATAACTTACCGCAACAAACTAAAGGACGAGTATATACAATTTATACGATAATAGGTGGAGGCGAGACGGCAACTAGTATATTCAACAATAACAGACTATGACTCTCTCGTTATTACATAACAGACTCGCAATCATCCATACGATGTATACACTTTTTAAGGTATAACTGCTTCCGCTAGTAATCTCCTCAGCGCACATTTACCACCTCCAACGAGTCACACATACGCGGCATATGAGTTAATAGACCATTCCAAAAGCACGTACATATGAAAAATAACATAGTATTAACATAATACCAAAAGAGAATCAATACTAAGATTGAATAGAACATAAATAATAGCATCTTTATAAAATATAAAAGGACGATAAATAAAAAATAATTAATAATAGATATATAATAGTTAATTACAGTAAATATATACTTAGCTCACAATAAAAACGATTAGAGGACTCTACAATTTAAGAGTAACTGTGTGTAAAATATCTAAACAAAAGACAATAGGAAATCGATAATAAAATATCTAAATAGTGTAAAATAATCGTAAGAATACTAATTCGACCCACAGATAATTTATATTAATATCCATATTATAATAATGGTATTCTACTCATAATTAGCATAAAAACTACCACCATTATCTGAATAAGTAACAAATAATGTCAATCGTATCAATACCTAAGAAATCAATAAAAGTTAACCAACATCATAATTAAAATATTCTCTACGCTAACTTAAAAATGACTATAGAATATGAGTCCGGATAACAATCAAAGAACTGCAAATAAATAATATAACATCTTAATGATAGGGCTAAATGATTACAATTATTAGCATCAGTCAAAGAAAGACTACCAAGATTATGTGGCAGCAGATTCATTAAGCAAGTGGGGTGATCACCTTATAGAGATCTGTCTGAGATACTTCCAATGAAAATATCTGAGGCATCACACGAAGGCTATCGCATAATAAAATGATACTCATGATGACCGTTAATATTGCGTTAGATAAAAAGTTGGTGATTTGTGTAATAAAGCTACATTTAAGATTACGTATATAACAATGATGTATGATGATTAAACGCTAAGTTGATTTAGTTATAAAAAATTTATAATAATAATTAGTAACATTATTATAGCTAAGATAAACGAACTTTACACAAAGAAAGCTAGAAAAGCACACAGATATAGTACACATAATAACATATATGTAATATAGTCAATTTAAGTAATAAACTCTATTATTTGTCATTTAATAGATTATAGAATGGCAGTGACGATCAAAGATTATGAAATCCGCTATTACCACCGAAACAGGCATATAGGTATCAGCATACTAATAATGATGGATAACTGCAGGTAAATATAAAAAAAAATTAGTATGGGAAGATTATCTGAAGAAATAGTCAACTGTAGAGTAATAAGACTATAATACAATCATGACTATATATTAAGTAGTAATAAGATAATAGAATTTACAGTTTACGGGTGACAACACCACATCAACTCATAAATAAAACATAGACTCTGGGTGTGTAGACTTGCAGCAACATCAGTAACTCCTTTCATTCTATTACAATATACATAAAGCTCAGACAAGACTGCTGTAGCTATTTATACATGTCATATATATCTGATAAGCACTAATCAATGTTCACAGAAGCGACAATGCTTCTGAGAAAGTCTACATAGACACTCGGAAGTCCCCATGGACATATGGGGCGTGCCTAATCGCAAGTCCATGAAAGACGACACCATAATTTAGAATGACAATCAGACGACGACAGACTTACCTCACCTACATTGTGATGAGTATTGTAAGATTATGATATTGGTTTCAGACGAATGAGTATTATACCAAGTCTGCATGACCGCATATAGACGAACTAGTAACTATGATAAGTTAACCGTTCAATTACACTAGATATAGATGTACAAGAAAAGTAATCATTCCCGGCTAATTACAATAACTGCTTTATGACAATTATAAACGGATACATACAATTTCACAAGACATCACACAGAACAATAACAAATCAAGTAAAAACAATAACAAACCTATCTGTTCTATAGACTGAGAAATATATAATAATATTACAATAAATAAGTAGAAATAACTACTGAGGCGACTAATATATCAATCCATTTAATATCACTCTGAGCTAAACTGACTAAAAAGTAATAATGGATATGCAAATAGCCTGAACTACAACTGAAGAAAACCTTAAGTACAGATGCATCCTCAGAATTACCTACAAGACCCGAAAATTTAATTATAACAACCTACGAAAATATATCACTAAGATAAGCCTCATCATAATGATAGTACCCCTAATAAATGATAAGCTAGATATAGATACACTAATCATACACAGATATTATAAAGTACTATATAAATTTTTGGGATCACCAAGAAATAAATAACTATAATAATATAACTATACACATAAATATAGTAAAATTACTAAACTCAGATTTATAAGACTTAGAATACAGCTATCAGGTAAGTAATAATTCACTATATAATAATATAATATATATAAATATTAATTAATAATAAGTATGATCAACCCAATCCGTCTTTATAATATAAAGATGATTTAATATATTATGACGTACAATCAAATATCTAAGAAAAGACTGATGATAACATAGATAAATATGTATTAATGCTTACCATTGCTAGATGATTATCGGACTCACACACAACATAACGGGGCGTAAGACGTGCGAACGAAGATGACGGTTAGAATAGACACAGCCCACTACTGACTATCAGTGCCTATGAGCCAATGGCTGAGAATACAGCGAGTTATATATATATATAGAATAGTAGATAACTTAGGAAAAGAAATATGTATAAGAACAGACAAAGAGAACCTACTAACTGCAATCGAAATAATATTGCATAGAGAATGCATCGAGAGAGGACACGAAGAGAGAGAAGAGAGGAGGTGGACGAGACAGAGAAGAATGAAGAGAGACGAGAGTAAGACGAGGAAGAGATCAGAGAGAGAGAGAGAGAGAGAGTAGAGAGAGAGAGAGAGAGTAGAATGTACTAGAGAGTGAGCATCGAAGTACTGACTAGAACTGTAGATAAGCGATGAGGAGCTATAAATAATGAGTAATCTATATAACAGAGAGAAAGAGAGATGATAATATAATAACAATAATGTAGATGAAGAAAAATCAAGACCTGGAATTTATTAACTTAATTTTTACTGCTTGAACCTTACATGGCTATCTTAATTCAAGATAGATGATTAAAGAGAGTCCAGACTATACAAGTCCGTCATCCTTACTATAATGGTACCAAGATCACAGCAGGCTAATAGTAAGCATAACTCAGCATGATATCAGCAATAATATCCAGTATCATCATCCGGTAATGATGTAACAACGTTATCATAAAAGGACTCAATAGGTACATATCTATATATTACATAATGAACAAGTATATAGTAAGACTATACTAAAGATAGTAAATACAAGCACTATTGATAATATATAAGCAAGTAATGAGATAATAGTACCTCAATGAATATAAGTAAATGATTAAAAGTATACAAATAATAACTACTATATATAAGAAGGATAGGCAAATTTCCACAAATATATTAATAAATAGATATCAATGTATGGAATCAGTAATAATACTAAGATAATGAAAAATAGGGAATATACGAGATGGGATAATTTCATTACAATGAAATCAATAATGAATAAATGACTATGATCTTAGAAGTAGTTTTGAATAAAGATAAAGTTGAACAAAGATGTGACAGAATGAGATATACCTTATGACTGATTAAAAAAGAAATACCTAAAGTAGCTAGCCACGATTATACGAATATCTAATTAGTTAATCAATTAAATAAGTCATTATATAAATTACTCAGTACGGTATGTAGACTATAGTAGAGAGTCTATATTATTATGAGGGTATATATTATAAATCAGATATCAGTATCATCACTCATCCCATAGATTAACCTTATGATTCTCGTCACGAAAATAAGTGCGAGTAAATCTAATAAAAGACACATTGTATCGAGAGAAAAGGCAAAACAGCAAGACCTAGATATAGCAAAGAACGGAATATAACATGGGCATATTCGAGATAGCGCACAAAATACGACTAGAGAACAGAGAATAACAGAAAAAAACCGATCGAGCCGGTGCTAAAAAAATAGGACGGGAAAGTAAATGAATCAATAAGACAGGCAAACACTAATAACATTATAATCAAACGTGAAAATACAAATGATATATGAGCCAATTACTATAATTTAGTCTCATTAAATTGCTCTATCTATTGATATATAATCAAGTTCTATTGGTACTCAATAATGAAGCGAAAAAGCACTGACAGACCGAATTGAGATAGACCCCATAGGATTTATGCCCAATAATCACTGTGCTACGAGAAACTATTAATAATTATTTTAGTAATACGATCGTATTCAATGCTTATCTTATCCAGTTTAATTAATACATGCTAAAGAGTATTAGTAACAGCTACGCTCTAATGGATATGCTATTAATAAAATATACACAGCCTTTAACGATAATATAAATTCAAGCATAGACAAGACATATTATGCAGATATTTAAACATTAATACAATAAATATATTTCAGTGTAGAGATTTACGACATAAGGATGTGCAAGGAAAACTGTTCTAAAGCAACTGCATATGCTACGAACTACAGAAGGACTCCTTTCCGAGCTTAGGACTGCCACCAACACGAGCATGTCACCGCTATCCATAATATCTCCTCGATTCAGGATATTTGCATTCAACAATTCCCACATTAAGAAAAAACCCAGAAACAATTCTATAAAAAACTATCTAAAGTATGATATATAATCATAAATTAATTATCACATAATCATCTATTTCATGTAAGATCTGAATATGTAAAAATAATACTCACGGTCAGAAAAAAAGATAACTTTTAATGAGGAAAATTCAGATAGAGACTTGAGAAAATAAAACTTAGAATAAATCTGCACGGAAGATAGAGGAGAGACTATAACTAAGATATTAAAGTCAGATGTTAAGAAAATAACATAATTCTATAAAGACGTACAATAATTAGAGTTCACTAAACATCAATACTCTTATATATAAAAGTTCTAATTGACAAAAATAGGCAGGAGAAACACGAACGAGAAGATAATCAAAATGTGAAAAATGGCATAATGAGACCGAGCCACAATTGTTTCCATAATAATAATAATCAGGTCGAAAATTTACAGGAGTTGTAAGAGCTAAAATAGCGACTGTATGCATCGGAATGTCTCATAACATACACTAAGATTCGAAAACGAACCATAGCTATTCTCTTGTACTTCAACGACAGAGAGTAAGATGAATGTCCATAGTCTTCGAAAACATCAAGAGTAAGATACACGCGAAATGAATGATCACTTGAGTCAATAGGACATATAACTATCACAGAACATTACATACAAACAAAAATGAATGACCTCGACAAACAGGGTCAGTTGAAAATTGCTCATAAGAATTATCCTAAGAGAAGAGCGCACACGAAAGCATATAAGAGATAGGCGACATGCACTATTACTAATCTCGAAAAACCAAGAGACAAAGTAATTACTAACGAGGTGCGGAAGCTTCGCTGAGATATGCAGGAGGTGAAATGATGAGCTTTGTCGAGAAATTATGAACTTAAGGTCAACCTGGACGAACTCACAGCTATACGAGAACAGACTCAGCTAAATATCCTATCGTAACTGCAGCTCCATGCATTCATGATCTGATACCTTAACATACTCATTATAATGCTATACATAGTAATTAAGATATATAAAAATAACACCAATTTACCCCTTGTCGAAGAACATGATAATAATTAATCAATCCAGAGTGACTTCTAAAAATAAACAAAGGCGACTTCAAACAAATTCGATTCTGATATACTAAAATGATATTACGATTAGATAAACTAACTTACGGTATTGAATTTATTTAAACGTATAATCTAAATACAGCATATACGATATCTACTGAATATCCCATTCGAAATGACTAATGAACGAGAACTATTAAATACGCCAAATGATAAAGCAGGCAATCACTACAAATATGAAAGCTATATATATATATATATATATATTATATTGAAAAAATAACCCCTTAAGTAATTTTAACTCTGCTGGATGAACTGGCGCTAGCAGATGGCGCTAATGTTGTTTGACGGCTATCGCCACAGATGGATCTAAAACAAGAACGCGAAAATGTTCTGGTTGGGGTGTATATTCTTAGGGCCAGGTTCATCCCTGCAGAGTGAAATTAACTAAGGTATTAATTTTTATCAAATACCTCTCAATTCAAGTTGGTCTGCGGTGAGGTGTTGGAAGGAATGAGCAGATTATTTTATGCAATAATAATATATATATATATATATAATATTATATATATTAATATATATTATATATAATATTATAATAATATATATACTATATATATATATAAATCTATATTATTATATATATATATATATATGATTATATTTATTATATATGTATATATATTATATTATTATAGTATTATAATACTATATTTTTATATTATATTATATATATTAATATATATATATAATATAATACTATATATATATATATCTATAATATATATATAATCTTATATATATATATATAAAGTTATTTTTTATATAGATATATATAAAGTTGCACGGTTTGTTTAATGTGCTAAAAGCGCTGTCTATGCATGCTTGTGGTTCGTAATTTGTCTCTCAATACCAGCCTCTATACCGCAGTATGAAAACGGATCTGAAACTTCGAACATTTTCTCAACCGCTCACACACCGCTCGGCGGGCGCCTATTAAGGATGGGGAGTATACTCAATTTACAACTGATTTAAATGAAGTTGCGACTAAGGAGAAAATGGCTCACATATAAAACCCTCTAGTCCAAATTTGATATATATTTATAGACTGTAAAAACTACAGTGGAATATCCTTGCTGGACCACTTGGCAAAAACATATGAGAGAATACTAGAGAGAAGGTTGATAATGGTAATAGAGCACAGACTGGGGGAAGAGCATCACGAGTATAGAAAGAGCAGAAGCACGACTGACTCGTTGTATTGCTTTGAGATCACGTTGAAAGGAGGGAATAATAATAAACGAGCATATATAGCTTTCATAGATCTGAGGAAAGCTTTTGTTTCAGTGCTATAGGAGATTTGGACGGCGATATCCTGGCAGATGCTGATGACTTGACTTTCTGGAGCGAAAAAAGGAGATAAGGCTGAGAGAGGTGGTGACATGTTTTGCTAATAGGGTTAAGAGGCCTGTCTGACTATGAACATCAGAAGAATGACGGGAGATGTGGTTGTCAATAGAGAAGAAGGAGGGGAGGCTGAAGAGTAGGATGTGGCAGAGCTGATAACGTTTTTCGATAGTGTAAATATCTTGGTGGAAGTATTTTGACGAGAATTGAGGACAATGTACACGATATAACAAGTAGGATAGCTCAATATGAGGGAGCTGAAAGAGCAGTGTACAACATACTGAAAGATAGACAATGATCATGTAGGTGAAAAAGGGTGACATTATGAGGGGGTGTTAACTCACCGATTCTACTATATGGATAGAACACAGGAGCACGACCACAACGAGGATAATAAGAATACAGTCGTCAGAGAATGTACGTTTTTGAGAGCTATAAGGGAAAGATAGAGAACGGAAAGAAACGAAAGAAAAGGGGAGGGATGGAGTGATGGGCCTATAATAAAAATATATAATCATATAATATTAATATTATATATATATATATGATTATATATATAAATTTAATTATATATTTATTATATATATAATATATCTATATATTATAATATATATAATATATTATATATATAATGCACTGAAAACAGAAAGCAGTTAGAAAAGATATGACGCAAGTCTCGAAAAGAAAGCCTCAGCTATACCCCGATTATAGCTATTAGCGAAGCTCAGGTCTAAGAGTCAGTAAAAATCCACCTAAGGCTTCTGACGGGACACCCGCGATGTGAGCCCTACTATTGGCATCTCGTCAAGTATGGGTTCATCCCTTGGCCCAGGTGTGGCCCAACATACCACTTTTCCCGTCACAAACCCCGCCTTCACATCCTGGTTATGCACTTTCTTATATAATATATATATATATAATATATATATGATATATATAATATATATAAATATATATATATATTAATATATAAATAATATGATAATATCTATATTATATATAAAATATTATAGAATATATTATATTTATACGCTAATGAAGATCTATTGCATTATAACAAAATTATATTTTTATTCCTAATTCTTTGTTATTCATACATTATAAATATTATATAGTAATAGATATAGATATATATATATTATTATGATATCTTATATATATATATATATTATATGTATTATATATACTTATATATAATATATATTATATATATATTAGTTAATATATATATATATATATATATAATTATTTATATATTATTATATATAATAATAATAAATAATAATATAAAGTATAAAATGATACATAATAATAAATAATAATAATATATATAATATAATAACATAATAATTATAATAATAATAATAATATACATAAATAATTAATTATAATAATATATAATCTATATATATAATAAAATAATCATAATAATATTAATAAAATTATACATAATATAATAATATATAAATATAATCAAGATATAATATGATAATATAAAAATTTCATCTATAATTAATAAGATAAAATGATAATATTAATAAAATACAAGATCTAAATATAATATAATAATGTACTAATGACTAAGATAATAATAAATAAATTAATAATAAGTATAATAATGGTACAAAATCACTTATAATAAGGATAATAATGAAATGATGAATAATAACAATAATAATATAATAATAATAATATACTAAATAATAATATATAATAATAATAATAATAATTAATAATAATAAGAATAATTTGTCATACACTATTTGAAATTACAATTAATTTTATTACAAAAAAGCTAAATAATAAAAATATAAACTAAAAATAAAGAAAAAGAATAATGGAATCAATCCAGTACCCATAATTAATGAATAAAAATAATCTAGCTAAATAATAATAATAAATACTAATAGTAATATAATATAATAATAATTAATAATATAAATTAATAAAATAATAATAATAAAATAAATAATATTAAGTAATAACAATAACAATAACAGAACATAAAAACTAGGGGTAACTAAAAAATAAATTAAATAAAAATTTAAAATTAAAATTAAAATTTTTAAAAAATTCAAATATAAAAATACCATAAAAAGAATTTCAAATCATAAATATGCAATATAATTAAGCATAAAGATTTAAATTTATGAAGTACTATAATAATAATAATAAGAATAAATATAATAAAAAAAAGTAATAATATAATAAGAATAACTCTTATAATAATAAATAGCTAAATAATAATAATAATAATAAATAATAATATAATAAAATATGATAATATAATAATAAAATAATAAATTCATAATAATAATAATAATAAATAATACTAATAATAGATAATAATAATAATAATAATAATAATAATAATAATAATAATAATAATAATAATAATAATAATAATAATAATAATAATAATAATAATAATAATATTAGTACTTTCAATGATTACTAATAAAAAAATAAGCAGTATCATCATAATATTAATAAATAAAATAAAATAATAATAATATAATATAATATATAATAATAATAATAATAATAATAATAATGTTATAGTATTCAGATGATTGTTGCTGAAAAACATGCAAGTAATCCTCATTACGCTATTATCACGTCCACCATTTTTTCGGCTGAAAAATACTCTTGCTCTCGGTCACAAAAAACAAGAACAAAAAAAATAAAAATAAAAAAAATAAACAAAGGAAAAAAAAAATCTTCGTTTAAAATCCCAAAAAGCATGTTAGACTCTTGTCAAGGGTGATTATCTTTAGTCTTGAAACGTGTTTGGATCGCGTTGAAACTTGTTTTCTTTTATTCAAGGGTAGATTAAGTCCGTGTCAGGAAATGCTTTGAAATTTTACTCAGTATTATAAAATTTCGAAACAAGACTTGATGATGAAAGGAAAAACAAATGTAATTTTGGATAATGTTTATTTATTATTATTATTATTTATATTTTATTATTATTATTATTATTTTAGCTTTAATTATTATTATTTATTATAAGTAAATTATTATAAAAATTATACTGTTGTCGTAATGTTAAATATTCTCCATTATTTTATTTATTATTATGATTATTAATTATTCATTATTATTATTATTATTATTATTATTATTATTATTATTATTATTATTATTATTATTATTATTATTATTATTATTATTATTATTATTATTATTATTATTATTCTATTATTATTATTATTATTATTATTATTATTATTATTGATTATTATTATATTTATTTATTATGTTCATAATTATTATTATATTTCATATTTTTTGATTATTATATTATTATTATCATTATTATATATTATTAGTTATTATTATTATTATTGATTATGTATTTTAGTTATTATTATATATTATTATTATTATTATTATTATTATTATTATTATTAAATTTATTATTATTATTATTATTTTCGATTCTCACTCTTATTCTTTTAATTTTTTCATTCTCTTCCTCTCTTTTTTTCTTTAAATTCATTTACTCATTCTTTGTTCTTCTCTTTCTTTTATTTCAATTTCTTTATTATTATTCAATTATTATTATTATTATTATTATTATATTATTATTATTATTATATTTATCTTATTATTATTATAATATTTATTATGTATTATTATTATTATATTATTATCTATTTTATTATTATAATTATTATTTATCTATTATTTGGTTAGCATTGCTCAGCGCGCAATATACTTATATTAAGGCGATAGTTTCATATCATTATTATTCATCTGATAAATGGATAAATATTAAAAAAAATATACCTATGATATTAAAGAAATTGGTTGTTAATAAATAATATATAATAATAACTAAATAATAATAAAATAATAATAAATAATAATAATATCATTAATAATGAATTAAATAAATAATATAATAATAATATATAAATATAATATAAGAATATAATATAAAAATAATAGATGAAATGATAATGATAATGATATATGATTGATGATTGATAATGATAATGTAATATAAGAAATTGATAATGAAATGATAATATAATCTAATAATATGAAAAATAATATGATAAATGGATATGATAATGATGATTGATTATGATTTAATGATTATGACATTTATGGATTAGGATTATGATGATTATGATATGATTATGCATTATAAATAAAATAATAAAATTAATAATAATAAAAATAAAATAATAATAATAATAATAAATAATAATAATATAATAGAATAATAATAATATTAATAATATAATAAATAATAAAATAATATAATAATCAATGATAAGATATAATATATAATAATATAAAAATATAATAATAATAAGTAAAATAATAATAATAATATAATAAACATAATAATTAATGAATGAAGTAATAAAAAATATAATAATATAATATATAATCATAATAATAAAAAATAATCATAATAATAATAATACTAATCTATATAATAGTGAATATAATAGTAATAATAATATATAATTATGATAATAATAAATAATAATAAAATAATAATAATGAAGAAAATATAATAATAAATTAATATTATAAATAATAATGAATAATAATAATAATAATAAATATATAAAGAAATAATTAATAATAATAATAATAATACTAATAATAATAATAATAATATAATAATAATAATATTAATAATAATTAATTAATAATAAAATAAAATAAATAAAAAAATATAATATAATAAATAATAATAATAATAATAATAAAATAATAGATTAATAATAATAATAATAATTAGTAATATATAATACTAACAAACAAATACACAATAAATAATAACAATAATAAAAATAATGAAATATAATAAGAATAATATATAAAGATAAACAATAATTTTTGCAACACGATTTTTTTTATAAGTTTCCTCGATGAAGCCTTTCGAACATTTTCGTTAACTTTTTTGCAGAGGACAAAATTTTTGAGAACCAATACAAAATTGTCGTCATTTTTGAAACTATAACAGAAATTTAATCCATTTCCTTTTCTCAAGAGACAAACATTGTTAATTTTTTATAATATATTAACTAATATTATTATATTGTTATTATCCAAATCCTTCAAAACTCAGATCATTTTAGGAATTAAAATTTGCATGTGAGGAAGTATTAATAAAAACGAATTAATTTGTAGATGTAAAAAAAAAAACAAAAAAAAAAATAAAACAAAACAAAATGATGTCTTAATTGAAATATAGGTTAAAAAAATCGAAGAGTCTATATATAATTTCGATTAAGTACATGAGAAACATCCACCCGACGCTTAATTAATATTATATTAATCAATAATAAATATAGTATACTATATATATATAATTTATATTAATATATATTTATATATTATATATTTATGATTAATATATAGTAATATTTATATACTATATATATATATATATATATATAATATTATGTATATAATATATATATACTTATATATATATATATGATACTATATATATTATATATATTATATATATAATAGTATATAATATTATACTATATTATTATAAATAGTAATATTATGTATATATATATTATATATCTATTATATTATAATATATTATAAATTATATATATATATATATATATTGATATATATAATATAATTACTAATTAAATAAATAAATTAAATTTATATATAATATATAATATATATATACTATATTATATATATATATATATATGATAATAATATATTATAATATATATACTATAATTTTAATATAAAAGTATATTTATATTATATACTATATTATATATATATATATTATATATATATTATAACTATAATATATAATAAGATATATATATATCATATTAATATATTATATTTTATATATAGTATATCTTATATATATATATATATA
>JABUQX010034999.1:27500-35000 GCA_015478945.1 Trachelipus rathkii
AGCAGTAAATCACTAAATCAAACCACTATCCAACCTCCCTCCTGACCATCTGTGATCTATTGATCTATTGATTAAGGTCACATTTCGAGTATCATTTTGGATAAACATAACATAAAATCAAGTTCTTTATACAAAGATCAAACAATATATGCAGACGTAACAAAGTTTTCACATTAATAAAGATTACTCAGCATCATCTGAACTAAGAAAATAATGTACAACAACAAACTTAGCCCATCTTAGACAGGAATAAATGGTTAACGTTAACAAAGTTTCACACTTAACACCAGTAAAGTAACTAACATAGCATACAAAAACGTAACTTATTCTTACTTTTTCAAGCATAACTCTAACATATTAACATTAATCTTACACTAACACAGTAACATTTAGCAAAAATTTATCACAACGTTGGTTAATTATCATACAGACCATCGAAAGTATGCTAACATAATAAAGTTTCCACATTAATAAAGCTAACATACCATCAACTGAACTAAGAAAATAATGCCCAAAGACAAACATAACACATCTTAAGCAGGAATAAGCAGTCAACATTAACAAAGTTCCACACTTAACACCAGTAAAGCAACTAACATGGTATGCAAAACGTAACTTATTCTTACTTTTTCAAGCATAACTCTAACATATTAACGTTATTCTTACATATTAACGTTAATCTTACACTAACACAGAAACATTTAACTAACATTACCTAACCCTATAATACATAAATGGGTAAGGGCAAACAATGTAAAGTTGTTTAGATGTACGACTTTACTGTTGTTGATGATGCCGTGGAAAGTGGGAAATTCAGTCCAGTGACAAACAAAGGCATCTTTTTCCTTTGCTATCATGAAAAGGTTTGGCCTTGTCACCGGACTGAAATGACCCTTCCAAGCGTCTCGTCATCTCTTTCACCGCCATATTGTCTAATATATCCCTGTAACTGATGTTTACATAGTATTTCCGGTCAGATGACTGATCATAGCCAAAAGTGAAATTGATTCCAATCCTCATACGAATCCTATCATAGTCTAAATCTTGTAATATAGCATCAATGACTTCATTAACAAACCAAAATGTTTTCACATTAATAAAGCTAACATAGCATCATATGAACTAGGAAAATAATGTACAACGACAAACCTAACACAACTTACGCCCTAATAAACTGTTAACATTAACAAAGTTCCACACTTAACACCAGTAAAGTAACTAACTTTACATACAAACGTAACCTGTCATAACTTTTCCAAGCATATCTCTAACATATTAACGTTAATCTTACATTGACACAGTAACATTTATCAAAAAATGTGTCATAACCATACCTAACCATCATAATACCTAATGAGTAAAGACGAATAAAGTAAAGTTTTTAGGCTTATCTCTTTTTAGACTCCGCCTCCTTTCAGAAAATACCAACTCTAAACATGAAAAATGATTTTACGCTTTAACTATTTGCATAAAGGTGGTTGCAAATACTTAATTATAATTTGACCCTCTGGCAGGAATACAAGCAGTGTAGCAGTCGCCATTCGGTTACGATTAAATATAAATGACACAGCATTGGGAATAACGAAGACTCCTCGTGAAGATATCAACAACAAGCGTAGAGATGCGGGGAGATTGTCATCGTATCAACACTGAGAAAAACTATCCTACTGAAGAAAATAGTATATAAACATCCCTTAAATGTAATGAGATTCTTTCTTTCAACCAATCAGAAGAAAGTAAACAAGAATATCGGACGTACGAATGAACATATCAGTTCAAAAGGGGTTATATATTCAGATTGCCGCGATAACGTTTACGCGGATAAATGACTCGAACAACAACAACACAACAACAACAACAATAACATAGTACAAAGATAAGTTCTTTAGATACTAACCAAACGAATATATGCTAACGTAACATTGTTTTTCACATTAATTAAAGCTTAAACCATAGCAATTACAGTACTAAGAAAATAATGCACAACGACGAATCTAACACAACTTAAGCACGAATAAACTGTTTAACATTAACAAAGTTACAGCACTTAACACCCTGTAAAAGGTAACTGACATTGCATACAAAAACGTAACCTTTCTACTTTTACCAAACAATCTCTAACATATTAACGGGTTATTTTACATTGACAACAGTAATTATTTAACAAGAATTTATTATAACCCTTTGTTTAATTATCATACAGAGCAGCGAAAGTTGTCTGTAGACGTACAAGTTTTTCTACATTAAAAAGCTAACATAATCAAATAACTGAACTTAAGATATGAATGTTAACGACACCTAACACCCGCTTACGTGCGAATAAACCACTAACATTAAAAAACTTTCGCACACATAACAGCAATAAAGTACCTAACACATCGTGGCAAACGTAACTAGTCACAACTTTTTCAAGCATATCCTAACATATCATGCTAATTTTACATTTAACATCGTAATATTTACAAAAGTTTTAGGCATAACTGTCTAATCATCATACTGACAAAGAATAAATGCTGACGTAACAATGTTTTACATCAACTTCGTACATTTAACAAAAAATTCATCATAACCTCGCTAAATATCATAATCCCCAGCGAATAATTGCAAAACATAACAAAAGTTTTAACCAAACATAACAAAAAAATAACAAAATTTTATCCTAACCATAACATAAAAATAGAGTTCTTTGAGTAAAATATCACAGTAAAACGTAATAATTTACTGATTTTAAGCAGCAAATCAGTAAATCAGTAAATCAAACCCCCTCCATCCGTGCAGTCCCCCTACCGCCCACCCACCTGTGATCTAATTGAGCTTAATTGATTCAGTTCATATTTTCAAGTAATCATTTTGGGACAAACATAACATAAATATGTTCTTTAATCTACTAACCTACGAATAATTGCTTAAACCAACAAAGTTTTTAGCACAATAAAGCTAACAAATCATAACCGCAACTAGGAATATAATGTACAAATTCAAACCTGACATACCTCGCGTATGAATAATCAGCTAACATCTGAAAATTCCCTACTGATCAAGGTAAAGTAGCTAACGGTCATACAATAACTCGATATGTTCCCAACTTTTTCGAAGCAATATTAGCAACAGGTTAAAGCACGTATTATCTAACAAAATCCCCTAACAAAGTGACCTGACCAATCTATAAAAGATGCCACCATCTTGAACTATGAATTGACACTATCTTCAACAAAGTGTCCCTCGTTTCGAGTATAACATCATTTGACCTATGAATAAACGTAGACTTAGGAAGTCTAGGGAAACCTAAACATTATTCACAAAAACTTAAACTAGGCCTTCACCGTTTCCTAACACATCAATCGTCAGTTAGCACAGTAAATCTCTTACAAAAACTCCATCATTTCTCTAACAAATCAGTGTTATTTACCACGAGTTGTCAACAGTAATATTTAACATAACGTATCTAACTTACGAATAAACAGTTTTTCATTAACCAAGAGTATCTAAAGCAACACATAACCTTCCGAGAGAAAACCCAGGGGAGGATGTGCTCCTTGTAACACCTAACGAATCCTGAGAGGGGGGATCACACCGAAGGGGTGTAAGCGGGCTTTTGGCCTCAGCCCGAAGGGCTGAGGGCCGCCCTTGAAAAAAAAAGGCCCCCCCCCCCCCCCCTTTTTACCCTCTTCGGAGGGGTAAAAGCCGCTTACACCCCTTCGGGGGGTGATCCCCCTCGCAGGATTCACACCCTTTCAAGGGGGCGCATCCCCTGGGTTTTCTCTCGAAGGTAATGTGTTGACTTTAAGATACCTTGGTTAAATGAAAAAAAACACTGTTTATTCGTAGTTAGATACGTTTATGTTAAATATTAATATGCAATGTGGAATAACACTGATTTGTTAGAGAAATGATGAGTTTTTGTAAGATATTACTGTGTTAACTGACGATGATGTGTTAGAAACGTGAGCCTAGGTTAAGTTTTTGTTGAATAATGTTAGGTTTGCCCTAGACTTTTGCTAATGGTCCTACGTTATTTAATTCATCAGGTCAGAGGATCGATGTTTACTCGAACGTAAAGTGACACTTTGATGAAAAGATAGTGTAATTCATAAGTTCAAGATGGGCAACTTGGATAAAGATTGGGTCACTTTGTTAGGGATTTTGTTAGATAGGATAACGGCTTTACCGGTGTTGCTAATATGCTCGAAAAGTGGGAACATATCGAGTATTGTATGGCCTGTTAGCTACTTTACCTTGATCAGTAGGGAATTTTTCAGGATGTTAGCTGATTATTCATACGCGAGGTATGTTAGGTTTGCATTTGTACATTATATTCCTAGTCGCGGTTATGATTTGTTAGCTTTATTGGTGCTAAAACTTTGGTGGTTAAGCATATATTCGTAGGTTAGTATATAAAGAACATATTTTTATGTTATGTTTGTCCAAAATGATACTTGAAATATGACTTGAATCAATAGGCTCAATAGATCCAGGTGGGTGGGACCGGGTAGGGGACTGCACGGTGGAGGGTTTTTGATTTACTGATTTAACTGATTACTGGTTTTAAAATCAGTAAATTAAATTACGTTTTTACTGTGAATATTTTACTCAAGAACTTATTTTTATGTTATGTTAGGATAAAATTTTGTTATTTTTTGTTATGTTTGGTTAAAACTTTGTTATGTTTGCAATTATTCGCTGGGGATTATGATATTTAGACGAGGTTATGATGAATTTTTTTGTTAAATTGTTACGAAGTTGAGTAAAACATCTGTTTACGGTCAGCACATTATATTCTTGTCAGTATGATGATTAGACAGGTTTAATGCTAAACTTTTGTTAAATATTACGATGTTTATGTAAAATTAAAAATTGACATTGAAATGTTAGAGATATGCTTGAAAAAGTGTGAACTATGGTTAACGTGTGCACGAATGTGTTAGGTACTAGCAATTATTTGCTGTTAGTGGCAGAAGTTTGTTATGTTTAGTGGGTTTTTCGCACGTAAGGGGTGTTAGGTTTGTCGTTATACATTCATAATATTCTTAGTTCAGGTTATGTAATGTTAGCTTTATTGATGTGGAAACTTGTTACGTTTAGCAATACTTTCGCTGCTCTGTATGAATAATTAAACAAGGTTATAATAAATTCCTTGTTAAATATTACTGTGTCAATGTAAACTTAACGTTAATATGTTAGCGATATGCTTGAAAAAAGTATGAATAGGTTACGTTTGTATGCAATGTCAGTTACTGTTTACAGGTGTTAAAGTTGTGGTATTCTTTGTGTTAATGTTTAATCAGTTTATCGTGCTAAGTTGTGTTAGATTCGTCGTTGTGCATTATTTTCTTAATTCTGGTAATGCTATGTTAGCTTTATTAATGTGAAAAAATGTTAGCATGTTAGCATATATTCGTTGGTTAGTATCTAAAGAACTTATCTTTGTAGTTGTTGTTTGTTGTTGTTTGTTGTTGTTGTTGTTGTTGTCGAACGAGAATTATACCCTTTTGAACTGATATGGTTCATTCGTACGTCGTATTCTTGTTTACTTTCTTCTGATTGGTTGAAAGAAAGAATCTCATAATTAAGGGATGTTTATATACTATTTTCTTCAGTAGGATGGTTTTTCACAGTGTTGATACGATGACATCTCACCGCATCTCTACGCTTGTTGTTGTTATCTTCACGAGGAGTTTCGTTATTCCCCACGATGTGTCCCATTTTATTTTAATCGTAAAACCGAATGGCGCACTGCTACAGCTGCTTGTATTCCTGCCAGAGGGTCAAATATAATAAGTATTGCACCACTTTATGCAAATAGTTAAAGCGTAAAATCATTTTTCATGTTTAGAGTTGGTATTTTCTGAAAGGAGGCGGAGTCTAAAAAGAGATAAGCCTAAAAACTTTACTTTATTCGTCTTTACTCATTAGGTATTATGATGGTTAGGTATGGTTATGACACATTTTTTGATAAATGTTACTGTGTCAATGTAAGATTAACGTTAATATGTTAGAGATATGCTTGGAAAAAGTATGAACAGGTTACGTTTTGTATGTAAAGTTAGTTACTTTACTGGTGTTAAGTGTGGAACTTTGTTAATGTTAACAGTTTATTAGGGCGTAAGTTGTGTTAGGTTTGGCGTTGTACATTATTTTCCTAGTTCATATGATGCTATGTTAGCTTTATTAATGTGAAAACATTTTGGTTTGTTAATGAAGTCATTGATGCTATATTACAAGATTAGAATTAAATTTGGAAAAAAAATAGGAAAAAAAAATTCGCCAAAAAATGAAGGGGGAAAAATTGGAAGTCCCGAATTAATTTCACTTTTGGCTATGATCAGTCATCTGACCGGAAATACTATGTAAACATCAGTTACAGGGATATATTAGACAATATGGCGGTGAAAGAGATGACGAGACGCTTGGAAGGGTCATTTCAGTCCGGTGACAAGGCAACCTTTTCATGATAGCTAAAGGAAAAAGATGCCTTGTCACTGGACTGAATTCCCACTTTTCACGCATATCAACAACAGGTAAAGTCGTATCATCTAACAACTTTACTTTGTTTGCCCTTACCCATTAGGTATTATGAGGGTTAGGTAAGGTTATGCTAAATTTTTTGTTAAATATTACTATGTTAATGTAAGATTAACACCAATATGTTAGAGTTATGCTTGAAAAAGTAAGAATAAGTTACGTTTTGCATACCATGTTAGTTGCTTTACTGGTGTTAAGTGTGGAACTTTGTTAATGTTGACTGCTTATTCCTGTTTAAGATGTATTATGTTTGTCTTTGGGCATTATTTTCTTAGTTCAGTTGATGGTATGTTAGCTTTATTAATGTGGAAACTTTATTATGTTAGCATACTTTCGATGGTCTGTATGATAATTAACCAACGTTGTGATAAATTTTTGCTAAATGTTACTGTGTTAGTGTAAGATTAATGTTAATATGTTAGAGTTATGCTTGAAAAAGTAAGAATAAGTTACGTTTTTGTATGCTATGTTAGTTACTTTACTGGTGTTAAGTGTGAAACTTTGTTAACGTTAACCATTTATTCCTGTCTAAGATGGGCTAAGTTTGTTGTTGTACATTATTTTCTTAGTTCAGATGATGCTGAGTAATCTTTATTAATGTGAAAACTTTGTTACGTTGACATATATTGATTGATCTTTGTATAAAGAACTTGATTTTATGTTATGTTTATCCAAAATGATACTCAAAATGTGACTTGAATCAATAGATCAATAGATCAATAGATCACAGATGGTCAGGAGGGAGGTTGGATAGTGGTTTGATTTAGTGATTTACTGCTTTAGGGTATGTAAAACATGACAATTTTAGTAAAAAATTTGACCTTAATCAATAGATCAATAGATCAATAGATCAATAGATCATGATTGGACAGGAGGGTAGGTTGGGTGGCTTGATTTACTGATTTACTGATTTAGGGTATGTAAAAATGACAATTTTAGTAAAAAATTTGACCTTAATCAATAGATCAATAGATCAAT
>JABUQX010035000.1:0-10000 GCA_015478945.1 Trachelipus rathkii
CCTTATTAAATGGTATAGGGAGATAATGTATACTGTAGAAATTATTTTGGAATTTAGTTTCATCAAAGCGTAGTATATGAAAATATATACTTGGTATTTTGTGTCGAAAGATTGCGTCGATGTTGACCTGAAGAACTGATATTGAAGAAAGCGTGTTTAGAGTGTGTTACATAATAGTGGGGATACAATTTGTTGTTTAGCTCACTGATTTTGAGACCAAAGACAATTGACTGCCTTGATCGAAAATACTTCGAACCATAGGAGTGGTGTTGGTCTCCTTTTATTTATTTTTAAATCCGCATGGAAGAGCTACACGTGGCTCTGAGCTAGTATGCAAGTGGAGGATAGGGTTGTTTGAAGCGATTGGGGTAACAGTTGTATTCAGTTTCGACGTTTTTTATATGTGGACTATTATAGCAGTGGATTGTTGGCGGCAGGTTGGGAGTATGCGTGACAAGTAAACACTTTTTAGTGTTTGGCAATCAGGTGTAGATGTTGGGCACCCCACTTTCCGGCACCAACATGATTTTTGAACTTAATTGGTTTCGAAGTTAAGGGTATAATTTAAAAGACTACAGTTGGAAGTGTAGTGACTGCTGTTACAGAACGACTATTTTTATAAAAATTATTTTGCTATTGGGAAAGTTATATATTATATTTGGACGATTTGATAATTATTTTGATTGTTATTTTAATATGGGAATCTATTTTGATGGTTGGGGGGGGGGAGGGTTATTATTGTTAAACCTATTAAAATTGTTATTAGAATTAGGTTTATTTTGGTTAGGTTGGTAGTTTGGTTTATTATTGGATTTTTGAGATGGTGAGTTCACATTTGTATTTAATATAGTTGATTGTTTAGGTTTGGCCCCTTGTCCCTTCCATTTATTATTTGAAGGTGAAGTATGCTCAGATTTTTTAGGGGGATTTTTATTGTCCTTGTTGGATAATGTTTGACCTGAGGCCTCTAAAACTGAAAGGGCCTGGTTTAACATTTCAAAAAGGAAATCAAGAATCCAACTTTCACAGACCTTTTCCCAAACAACTTTTTCTTTAATTTGTGAGGGCAATTTTTGGGCCAGTAAAACACCCAAGATAGTAGAGCTAGTAACGTCATTGACGGTCATGCCCTTGGCTTTCAAAGATTCGACATAGCAATGTATGTCGGCTTTAAAAGTATACAAATCAGAGTATTCATACTTCGGAGGGGTTAATGTAGTTAATTTTAATATTAAGGTCTCCTTGACCTTTGCGGGGTTATCGAAATCCTTTTTAAGAAGATCTCGAATAACTTGATAATTAATAGCGGTGATGGCATAGCCAGACACCATCTGTTTCGCTGTGCCTTGAAGGCAATCCAATAATAAATCAAGTTTACTAAGGTCAGAGTAATTCTGACTTCCAACATAGTTTTCAAATGATTCAATGAAAGAGGCATATTCTAAAATATTGCCACTAAAAGTAGGTAGTTTTTTAATGGGACGTTTAAATGCCTCCGGCTCTCTAGGGGTAGCCGGGACAATCGGTGATGTAGGACGTGAAGCTGGTCGCGAAGGTGGTTTATTAATTGTTTTAATTTGATATTTAATGGCAGTAATTGTTTTTAATAAGGCAGTATGCCTTGAGTAATTCTCTTCATCATCAATTAATGAATTTTCATCGTCCAAAAATTGGGCGATGTTGTCGTCAATTTCAGCTAATTTAATATCTAAGTTTTCTAAGTTAGTTATAATATATTCTAAGTCTTTAATTTCAGTATTTGGATCTAATAATTGGTTATTGGCCTCGTTAATAGCCTTGGTAGCACGACTCCGTAGTGTTTTACTTTGTTTTTTGTGTACCCCATAGACTTTGAGGTCACTATCTGATAAATCAGACATGGGAGAAGAAATTTTTAATCAAAATTTCAAATATATAAACTGAGAAAAGTGTGTTTCGAAACACTGAAATATTCAAATTATAAACTAAGTTATTTTAATAAGAAAAAATATATATGAATATCGATCACTCGGTATAATATGAGTAACCTATGTAAGGTTTGAACGAAAATATATATTAGTATATAATATAATATAATAAATATATATTATATAAAATAAATATATATATATATATATATATATATATATATATATATATATATATATATATATATATATATATATTATATATATAATATATATATAATATATATATATTATATATATTATGAGGTGTAAGGCAGGAGGGGGCACTTGCCCCCCTAAATCTTGGAGGCGAATAAAAAACTAGAACCTTAAGATTTGTTTGCCAGTAATTACCCTTACAATATCTGGTTGGAATACTTGTAAAAAAAAAAAAAAAAAAGATACTAGAATCGATAGACACTGAAGGAGTAATTACTAAATACTAAATATATATATACATACATTTTTTTTTATTTTAATAGTTTTTTCGTTTTCAGATTGCTTGAAGTCAACTAAGCTGTGGTGCTTTATTCAGCTAGTTTGCTAGCTTCTTTACGACAGATTTCCGCTGAAACTCTCAGTATGTAGATAGATTTGGCGGCTGATTAAAGCTGCTAAATCATAATATATAAGTATAATATATAGCTAGCAATATATATATATATAATATATACTACATATATACTATAAATATAATATATATATAGTATATTATATATTTATTATATAAATATATATATATATATAATATATATATAATATATAATATATATAATATATAATATATACTATATATATAATATATAATATATTATATACTATATATATATATATTATATATAATTATATATATATATTTATATTATATATAAAATATATACTATATATATTATTATATATATATTAATATATATATTGATAATATATTATATATATAATTATAATATAATAATATATATATCATCACAACCTTTGCCCCCCTAAATGAAATACATATATATATATAAATACTAATAATATATATAATAATATATATATATAGTATATATATATATAATATAATATTATATAATATAATATATATAAATATATATATATAATGTAATTGAATATATTATAATATATATATATATATCTCATAAATATATATATAAGAATATACTATATATAATAATAATATACTATATAAATAATATATAATACTATATATATAATATATATAATTATATATATATTGTAATTGAATATTAATATAATATATATATATATATATTATATTATAATAATATATATATATATATATATTATATATATATATATATATTATATATAAATATATATATTATATATATAGTTTTTTAGATACTATTGATCAACTAGTATATAAAAAATTTTATTATATAGTATATATATAATATATATATATATATATATATATATACTATATATAATAATAACTATATATATATATATAAGTTAATATATTATATATATATAAATATATATAAATTATATATATAATGTAGTTTATAAAATATTAAAATATATATATATATTATATAATATATATGAATATATAATATATATATATATATAAATATTATATATATATATATATATATATATATATATATATATATATATATATATATATATATATATATAGTGTGATATAAAACCTCTGAGACAAACTGAGGGCTGACAGAGAAAACGATAAGGAACATTATTGTTAAATTAAGCTAATGTTGCTAGAACGCTCATTTTCAAGTACGGATGATGTAAGATAAACCACGTGATATTGTTTGACGCGTCGTTACTTCGTAACCGGAAATTTTGGGTATTCTAATGTTATGTATGTGTGCGTGCGTACATCTGTGTACTCCGAGGGTTGATAGAGGTAAAAATAAGGATATTTTGTTAAACAACGTATGTGTTTTTGACGCGAGGTTGTAAAGCAAACAATGGTAGCTTATGAAATCATTTTATTGGGGAAAATTACAGAAGTGTTCAAAGTGTCTGCCCTGTACCTGATTACATTCGTTACATCGCCGTGTCATTGCCTGTCGAACTCTACCGAACATGCCCTCACTTTATCTGATTTGATCAAACGCAGTGAATATTCGCTGAATCAATTCCTCTCTTGTGTTGACTGGGTAATGTACACAACCTCTTACACATGCCCCAAAAAGAAATAATTGGGGCGTGAGGTCGAGGGCGATCCTTCAGGCCTCGCAACAGGTCCCCTCTCCCTATCCATTTGTCAGTGTAAACTCTGTTCAGATGCGCCCGAAGTGCGCTGGAGCGTCATCATGTTGGAACCACATTCTCTGCTGGTCACAAGGGGATGTCATCCACGAGCTGCGGAAGCGTGTTCTGCAGTAGTTGCAGGTACGCGTCCATCAAACGGTTGTGGAATGATGAACAGGATCCTAGCAGATAATTCCAAGAATTCACCCCAGATGTTTTTACATTAAATTTCCGCCTGGTGAACTCTGAGAAGCATTGCGTGGGGATTGTCCCTCGTCCTATGTGGCTGTTTCTGCTGTTGAAGTAGCCATTCGACGTGTGAGCACGCCTCATCAGTAAACAAGACATGTGCAGGAAGGCAGGATTATCGATGCTCCTAGAAACCACCTGGCAAATCGCACACGGGTGCGAAGTCGTTTTGCCAATCCTTGTACTTTCTGTAGGTGTTATGCATGGAGGCTTGCTCTTGCAAGACCTGAACCACAGACGACTGATTTGAACCCTTGGCATGGGCAATGGCGCGTAGTCGACGGGTCGTTGGCCACTCTCTCAAGCACCTCTTCTTCAAAACGCAGGAAGTCCTCCGTATTACGCGTTTCCACCAATTGCAAAACCGGGAACGAAAGTCCATTATCATCGAAGGCGCCTTGATGAGGCGAGCAAACATTGTGATGGCTGGGGTGATTTCGTGTGGAACCGTTCCGGTACCATAGTGCCCTCGCTCGTCCATTTTCCGTTCGCGAGCCACCGTAATACATTATCATTTCGGTTACTCGGGAAGAGAGTAGTGATCCTTCGTAATCGATGCCTACACTGTACTGAATAACGATGAATTGGGCAAGGTAAGGTATTGCCACGTGTTTCCGAAGAACGTTAAGCGTACACACATGTACGCACGCAAACACATTAAAATTGAGTAACCTAACCGTCGGTATCCTACATGGTCGTGTCACCAACATATACTAGTGACCTTAATCGTAACGTACTTTGAAACGATTCGTTCTGACGAAACCCCAATGTTTGAACAATCTTTGTGTATATCGTTGCTCATCAGCCCCCGAGTTTTCGCAGAGATTTTGAATCACCACTATATATATATATATATATATTATATATATATTATATTATATATATATATTATAATAATAGATAAATATATATATATAATATATATTATATATATATATATATATATATATATATATAATATATGCCCCGAGACCCGCGAAATGTCATAAAAAGAGACATTTATGAACCAGCAGCAGCGTTGGTATAGACGGTTGCATTTTCAAATATAATCAAAGACCGACAATGAAATGATACAATGTGCTTGAAAGATTTAATTCATAGGAAATGGAAAAATAGAACAAAAAATTTTCCAAACTTTCTGTTAGAGGACATGTAGGAATGAGCATATGGGTCAAGTTGGGGTCAGCAAGAAATGGATGAGACAGTGGTAAATAGATCAATAGCATTGCACTCTTCACAAGGAGAGGAAGAGGTTGTTTGCGTTAGAGAGTTCGAAAGAGGCATGTCTGTTGTAATAGTGATGGTTTAACGAGGTAATGCAACAACACGACGAGAAAAGAGAGAGAGGAGAGAGAAGAGAAAAGCAGAAAAGGCAGCGCAAACAACTTGAAAAAAAAAAAATGTGATTAATGATAATAAAGAAATGTAAAATTTAAACATTTAAATTTATTCATTTGTAATCTGGTTCGAGAAGCTTCAAAATTTAAAATCATTTCTTTTAGCAATTTCGGAATATGAATTAATAAATACGAAAATAAAATAATGTAATGAAGAAATTATAAATTAATTGTATTGTCAGGAGGTGAAGCTCCATTTTCTCAAAGCGGTTCGTTGAGTCTCAAAGAAAATTTTTCAACTTCTCTTCCACTGGGGAAAAGAGTCTCCGAGAAACTCCTCTATCACATAACCTTTTCATGAATGGTTTGATATAGCGTATATCATGTTAAAATAATATTGATAGTTTTAGGGAGTACCGATACCAGAAAAGAGGCCGATACCGATACCGATACGATACTCTATTTTTTTAGGTGCCGAACCGATAAACGATACTTTAATAATAATAATAAATACACAGTAATAAGATAGAACATTTGTGCACTGCTAGCAACTCAAGATTGCATTCTGTACAACCATACTTAGTCATTTATATTTTTCATATTTGGTTGTTGCCAATATAATTTATTTTTATAAATTAAAATAGTACCTTTAAGGATATAATTGCAAATATAATATAATAACTTTTATTTGTGTTATTTAAAAAATATTGCCATTTCCATTTTCAAGTAATATTAACAAAGTTTACTACTAGCTTTTATGTTTTACATGATTACAATTTACAAGAGAATTCTTTAACTAGCTACATATTAAAGAATAAAAATAATGAAAAAGGAAATATTTTCAGCGAAAGTTAAAATACAAAAAATAAATATTACTCCAACATGACATAATAAAATACTCCTTAATAGATATATCATAATACTCAAATTCAAAAATTCACAATTGTGATGCAAAACATTAACTTTCAACTAGTCTCTGGCGAAAGAGCTGTTCCATTTGGGTGTTACATTCGCTTACCTACAACTATACAATCGCCTCTCTCGACTGATAAGGAGGTCTGATACATATTGCCGCAAGCACTGATAATAATGAAAAACCTTGGCCCATTTTCATGCCACCAGACATGAAAGGATTCTCTCTGTAGGCAGCAACGCTCATGTTTTCGTAGACGCATCATCCCTCTTCAACAGACTGCAAATTTGGAATATCTTGGCTCACACTTGATGACTGTCTCTCAAGTTTTTTCGATGAGGTTCCTTGTGTGATTCCTTTGAAGGTGATGAGCTGTCAATGCAATTCGCCATAGAACTTTAAAGTCTAAATATTCCCAAATCTCATCTTCAGTAGGTTTATTTGCTGAAAAGCCACCATCGTCACTAACAGTTGCTGGTGCCAGGGGTTGCAGATAAGGGCTTCCACTCCTCTGTCTCTTTTTTTGTCAAGCGAGCAAGCTCCTCGTTTATGCTATTAAATGCATTCTAGAAGTGGTTCACATCGTCGAAGGTGCGCATTCTGGGGTTTCAGCTAGCTTAAGGAATCCCTTATTAGAACCTTTTATTTATTTATTTTTTACACAGTTGTCACCGTTGGCCGCTCACAGGCAAACCCATTCAAGGGTGGGTGTTGAACCCTCAAAAATCTATCTAACGCAAATTACGCAGATGAGCACAGACGCAGGCTTAAAGTGAGGGAAATTAAAATGAGTAGGAAACACAGTATGATGGAAGAGAATTCCCACAGAAAACAGAGGTGAAGAAAAAAGTAGCACCGCAGCGAACCAGTCCGGAGTTACTAACATCAACACAAAACTCCATGTGCCACAACATGCACCCCTTGTGCTACGAGGCGTCGTAAATGGTGGTACGCAAGTGGATAGTTCCCTCGAGCCCTTGCCTCTACAGAACCTATAGAAAAGGGATAAAGCACCAACATACGCGCCGCAAATATAAAAGGGTCAAGTGACTAGATAAAGAGCAGACAGTTTATAAGTCTTTGGCCTTGACTCGACCCTATCCAAAAGCTGGGATGAAACCAGAGCACCCGCCCCCCACAGATATGAGAGCAAGTACTCCATACACATGGGCGATGAGACCCTTGTAAGGTGGAGTAACTGAGAAAGGAAAAAAAGTCTCAGCAAATGTAGACTGTTGAATGATCTTTCAATTACTGTTTCAGAACTGTTTGTGCTGCTGGTGTAAAGTGACTTTTGTGATGTGTTCTTCCTAGAATTGTAAAATGACATCAACTTTTTCAGATAGTTCGTCACACAAGTTAAGAAAATTTTTTGGTCCCACTTGTTGGCTACATTTCCAATCAAATCGTCGGAGCCAAACTACCGACGAACAGGCAAATTTTAAGCGTTTTCTCTACAATGTAAGAGTTGTAAATATTACAATGAAGGAAAATGCAGCATTGGTGATTCAAGAAGTTTCCATTTTTGGACAAAAAGCACGAATTCCTACTAGAAGAACTGACCACTAAGTTGATAAGTTAATCAAACTCTATGATGAATAGAAACGTTAACAGAAATATTTGACTAGAACAGCACGCGAGGAAAAAGGAAGAAGAGATCTTTTATTTGGATGTGATGGACGATCTCTTTGATATAGCTCATTCAGATGCTTTGGGACAGATGAAAAATAAAGAGGATAAAAATTTCTTAATGCTTCAGCGTCAAAAAGGACGACCGGGTTCCATAGTTGATGTAGATCAAAAACTAAAACACAAGGAAGAGAGAGCACTGAAGCGCACTGCAATGGAAGCTGAAAGGAAAAAAAGGACCTATGAATAAATGGAGCAACATTTTGCTACTCAGCAGCTTGCTATATCAAAAACCTATGATTCAACATCAAGCAGTTAAACCAGTAATGGTGGTGACGACTGACGACAGTGAAAATTCCTCTGTCATCGTTCAGCAAATATCAGCAACAGCAACAACCGCAACAGCACAGCAACAGCAACAGCAACACAGCAGCAGCAGCAACACTGCAGCAACTCTCGAGGTACATTGCAGTTTTTTAACTCCTCGTTTCGCTGTTTTTTGAATAAGGTGCGATCACTGATAAAATAGGGTTTTACATATTAATGTCCTGTTGTAGAAGCTTTCGGGCGTGATAAGTAAAAATCTTTGGCAATAATCGCACTTCTTTTTCACGCCTCAGGAGAAAAATTTAGAGAAACGAGACCCAAAAATTAAGCACAAATTTAACTTAAACGACTGCAAGAATTTTGTGTTTCCCAGTGGGAATGGAAAGCTGCTCCCAGAACTCACAGAATGTTTAAAGGTTGATAGAACTGGTGCAATAATAATAGTTAACTTTTTTAAAGGCAAGGAGCAATTGTTTTGGGAGTCCTGAAATCCAACATCTTCAGGAGAAGCAAGCAAGCCATGGCTGCTTACCAAGCAGTGTGGAAGTGGGTTATAATTTATAACCGTATCAAAATTCAGACACTTTGTTGTGATACAACAGCAAGAAAGCATATTGTCTTAGTAAATAGTGCCTGTCCAATCTAGACAATTGTTTCTAGTTACTTGTTGTACCCCTTTGGCTGTCACACATTTTTTGAGCTAGTTTTTGAGGAGCTGTTTCAACTCCTAGATGGGAGCAACTTCTGGTCCAAACATGGCGTTTTTCAAAAAATTTAGAGAAACCTTGACGAAACTCGACAAGAACGTTTACATAACTGGTACCAATGAAGTGCCTGATGAGGTTCGCTCTACCAAGCATTTTTGGGTTTCTTGAACACCACCTTTCTACGCAGAAACAACAGCAAGATAATACCGAGAATTGTTGGTGTTAACGATGATCTTTCTTGTCTGAATTACGAAGAATTGGATATCGTTTCGTATACCAGGAGCCGAAAGTCATGCTAAGTAGATGACAAATGCAATTTATGCATTCAAGATATATCTGTTTCAAGATCAAGTTCAGTTATCTCATAGGGAGAAGAACTCTTTAAGAAGAATATGTATTTTTCTTGCTCGAGTGTACGTTCGAGCCTGGTTTCTGTCATCAGAAGCAATTAAAGCACCTTATCATGATTTCCTATTCATGCGTCAACTGATAAATTATCAGGATATTGATCCAGAAATCAGTAAGGCTGCTTCAAAAAATTTCCAACCATCTCTGGTACTTAGTTTCCGAAACTGTGGCTCTACACTTATTTTATAACAATGTTCAAGTTATGCTGCAAGCAGACAAAGGTGAATATGAGGAAGA
>JABUQX010035000.1:12500-14372 GCA_015478945.1 Trachelipus rathkii
ATTATATATATATATATATATTAATTATATATATATATATTATATATATATATATTAATATATAATATTATATATATATTATATATATATATATTAAATTAATAATATATATAATATATATATTATATATATATATATATATAATATATATATAAATATATATATACGGCCCGAAATCACTTCGGCCTATCAAATGAATTAATGAACTTATCATTCACTAATTTTGAAAGGGATTGAAATCTTTAAGAGTTCTTTCTACGATGCAGTGACTTTATTATGATAGTGAGATGACAAGGACAAATATGGTTTTCATCAGATAAATAAATAGGATATTATTATGCACAAATCGTCGTTAGCAATACAATAAATTACACGTAAACTAACAATAAGAGATGGCACTGATTCCTATTCTAAATAGCCTTCCGGCGATTGGTCTGAACTAACAACTTTCTTAGAGCATCCTCATGCTATGAGGGTTTCTACAATACTCCCGAGCTTTGTTTGGTGGCGTCCCTTGTGGGCCCAGGCACCAATCACAGCTCTTGTTTGGCGTCTTTTTCCTTGGGGAAGGAAAGAGGCGCGAAACACTTAAGTTTTAAACAATATACATTATGTAATTAAGAAGTGGTCCACCAATGATTTTAAAGTGATATGCAGGAGACTTGCAATAGCCTCTTACAGAGTTGCATACACTCTAAGACAATGCATGCTATTGTCTTACAAAGATTCCCTAATCAATTTTCAGCTTAGAATTTGGTGGCCCTTCGAGTGCGAAAAGGATCTCTGCCTCGGAGAACAGGGGTGAGGCCCCTGTTTCCGATTTCACAGAGATACTTCTCACCCTCCTTCTGATGGATACATGAAAATGCAAAGTGGAAAGAAAAAGGGAAGAACAGCGTGAAATTACTACTTCGGGTAAGGAAGAAAGAACTTACCAATAGAATATTTATAAATAATAACCTATAACAAATGATTTTGTATCTCGTATTAATTAACCCATAGCACGTCTTTTGACTCTTATTTTCTCAAGAGCTATTTACCCTCAGAGTTCGCTTCATTTCCTTCCTCTATTTCTCATTTATTTTCCCCGAGTTTTTATCTTTGTCGGTCGGGGGAGGATCAGGAACGAGGGTTTGTAGAAAATTTTGGACATTTCTTCTTAGATTTTAAACTACACCCCCCTTATCTCCCTTTAAGAATATGAGCGTTGCTGTTAGTGATCTTGATGACTTTATAAGGGCCGCTGTACCTAGGGGAGAGCTTCCCAACGTTATACTGTTGATTCTTGACCAGTAAATATTTTGCATCTTTTAAGTTTCGAGGTAAGAACACATTTCTATTTCGTAAATTAGTTCTCTGGGCTAACGGTTTTGCCATTAATCCAGCCAGTTTTTCAATATAGGTATCATAGGATTTTTGGTCCGTCTGGGACAGAAGGGTCTAGCAAGCCGTCAGGAATGTTTATATCTTGCCCGAACATCAATTTGCTCGGACAGATGCCGGATTCGGAGATAGGGGCGAGCCGAAGTGCGAATAAAACGAATGGTAATACGTCTAACCACCCTTGACTTTCCATGCCCGGTTCAGCTAGCATGGTTCTCCATACCAGGTTCAGCGAGCATTGTTCTCAAACTATTAATAATCATCTTATGAGTTACTTCAATTTTGCTGTTCCCAAAAGGCGCGTAACTTGCGGTCGTTGTGTGTAGTATTCCTAACAGTTTACACACAGTTTCAAATAAATGTGATGTAAAATTTCCACCTTTATCTGTGATGAGGTTGCTGGGAATTCCACAGTGCTGAATTAGCTGGTTAATCATGGTTTTAATTACAGTCTCCTTTGTAATATCTTTCAAGGGGAAGGCCCACACA
>JABUQX010035001.1:0-15000 GCA_015478945.1 Trachelipus rathkii
TATTTTATAATATAGTATATATATTTATATATAGTAGTATATATGAGTTATATATATGTTATTATATATACTATATAGTATATATATATATATAATTATTATTATATATATTATAGTATATAGTATATTTATATTATATAGTGCATGTAATTAATATATGATATAATATTAGTAGTGTTTGTTTAGTTATTTATGATTAGTAAGTGTTAATTAGGGTTGTATATGTTGATTGAATTAGATTAACGTGTTATCATTTATAATATATATATAATAATAATATAATAATAATTAATAATAATAATAATTAATAAATAAAATTATAGATGTAATATTTATTTTAATAACATATGGAAAACAATTAACAATAATTATAATATATAATCTAATGAATTTATTTTGCGTTTAATTAAAGAATTATAATATTTATCATATTTACTGACTGATTGAGTTGGAGTTTTAAGATTCGGATTGGTATGGTATGTAGTAGTGTTAGTGTGTTAATTATTATTTGATTATTATTACATCATTTTAGTTTAATTATTTTATTATTATTATTATTATTTATTATTATGTATTATTTATTATGAATTATTATTATATTATATTATTTATTGTTTGATTTATGTACCTCAGATTTGATGATTGTATTTGGATATTATTGATTGTGATTATTATTTTATATTATGTATTTGATTATTTATTATTATTTATTGTTTGTGTTTGTATTCCTTATTCAGTATAAATGTGTCGTTTATGTATTATTATATTATTTATTATTGATTATTATATTATTATTAATTTGGATTATTTATTATTATTTTTATGTTATTATTATTGTGAATTTATTTTATTAATTATTTATTGATGGATGAAATTTCTGAATAATTTTAAAGTGATTTTTATGTTGATTTATTATTGATTATTGATTATTTTTAATTTATTATTGAATTATATGATTATGATTATGATGATATTGATTATGATTATTAATATTATTGATTATTGATTTATGTGATGTATTCTGGATTATGATTAAGATTTAACTGATGAATCATGTTTTAGTGTTTGATGCTGATTCAGATTCTTATTTATTTTTATTATTAGGTATTTTATTATTATTATATGTAGTTATTCATTATTGATTTTGATTATTATTATGTTTTATTGTTATGTTATTTTGAGGAATTTATAATGCATAATTATGAGTATTTTATATTACTATTATTATGATTAGTTATTTTATTATTTATATGATGATGGATTATTTAAATGGATGTATGAATTGAGTGTGTTGGTCTAAGGTTATTGTTATGCATTGTTAATTGGCATTTTAAACCTTTTGTGCTTTTGTATTTAAATTGGGATAAAACAGTGATAAGTTGAGATAGTTGTGGCTTTAGAAAGAAAGAAAGAATTGCAGAACGGTTGAAAGACAACCTAAAAGTATGTAACTCATTGAAATTATTGAATGCAGTAAAATTCTTTTACAACATGTACGCTCTGTCGTTACATAGTTGAACCTCCTGTTGTGTTTCCCGTGTGAGTGTCCAGGAGGTCTGGGTGGATCCTTGGTTATATTAGTATAATACCGCATTCGCCATTCTCAGCGGTCGTGGAGAGGTTGTTTAGTCAAGGCTTCGACATTCTAAGAGCAAAGAGGGCAACATGGCATCAACAGCAAGTTTTTGAAAAATTATCTTTATGAAAGGGAATATATCCCTTATTCAAGAATGCTAAGATGGAGATGCGGAGGAGGACTAATTATGATCACATATTATGTGAATAGAGATTAAAAGTCGTTTCTCGTGGTTTTTGTATATATTTTTGCATCTTTCAATTAAAATATTCTCATAAAATAATCTCGTTTTCTTTAAAAACTTGCGCCTTATTTTTCATATTTTTTTGGCGCTCCTAAAATTTGTGTACTTGTTTAAAAAAAAATATATTAGATTTGCGGACATGTGCGCTTTGCGCTTGAGGTGCGGATTCTGAATTGTTATGTGTGATAAAATTTTGCTCTTTTGCGCGCTTTGCGGACTAAGTTCTTTCTGACATGTGCGCTTGTGGCTTGGCGGACAGTATATTTTTTTTGATAAAAATTTTGACCGCTTTTGCGCTTTGTGGACTTAGTTTTTTCCACTTGTCGCCTGTGTTGCGTTTGCGCTCTAAATTTTAAATCACCACTCCCACCTCTGATATAATTATATATATATTATATAATATATATTAATATATATATATAATATATATATATATATATATGATATTATAGGTAAGAATATAATATATATTATATATATATTATAATATAATATAATATATATAGGGTTGTAATATATTGTATAGTTATATCTTAGTATAATAGTATACTTAATATATATACTAATAATAGTTATAATATATATTATATAATATAAACTATATATAAATATATATATATATAGAAGATTTTTTTTCCCTTGGTGCCATTCAATATTTTTGCCTTAGGTGGTAACTCATGGGAGCTGATAAGTAAAATTATTTTATGTTATTAATTAATTGTACTAAAATAAAAATAGGGAAGTTTAAAACTAAGTTTTAATCTATACACGGGGCATTATATATCTTTTATAATTATTAAAACATACTTTTATAATTAAGGGTAGCTTCGAGCTTTCGTGTACGGTTACGTACACCTCGCTTCGGGAGACTGAAGGTTGCTATTATATTTGTCAACGGAAGGGGAAGGGAATTTGAATGGTTTTTTGGTTGTTGTTATAGTCAGTTATTGGCTAATTGATTGAAAGTAATTTTGATGAAAGATTAGTAGAATTTTGTAATTGAATCGAGCCCTATATTCAAACCTAATTGTTTATGTGTAAGTTAAATTTTTTATTTGTAAAGTGTTACATTTTTTCTATTTATTCTTTTCTTTTTTGAGTATTTATTTTTGGTTGTTGTTTATATATTGATGTGTTGTATGTTTATGTTGTGACTTGCTTGGGTTCTGGTGGTTGAAGTTGAGAGCGGAGTGTTATTACTGTTTTTTGGATGAGGTCTTTTTGTGTTGGCTGGTTCTTCTATGTAGATCGGTTTCACCTATATAAACAGAGGGGCAGTTGGAACAAGGATTTGGTAAACGCAGTGAGTAAGGGGGTTGCGGGAGGTGGGGGGTCTGAGGAAGTGTTTTAGGGTGGAGGAATTATTTTGAGTGAAGATAATTGATTTTGGTAAAAATGTTTCTTTGATTGTTTTTGTAATTGATTTTTTGACGTGTAAAGGGAGAAAAGATTTTGTTGAGTGTTGAAGTGATGGTAGTATGGGGGTGCTGGTAGTATTTTTGTTATGGCTTTTTGGTAGGCTTTATTTTTTATATAGGGGGGCTAATTTAAATTTGTGAAGTAGAAAAAAGAAGTTTTGTTTCATTGTCTAGATGATTTGGGAAACAGATATGGAGTGCGCGGGATGTGATAGGTGCTGTAGCTGGTTTGCTAATTTTTATTATTTCTAGTTGAGGTGGAATAGCCAGTCGGGATATGTATAGATGTTGGGGAATGTTATGTTTTTCTGTAAAACTGTAAAAGTGATATGGATATTGGAATTATGCCAGTCTATATGAAAGGATTCAAGGAATGGGAGGGTGGGTCGAATTTGTTTCGGAAAGTTGCATATTGTAAACTTGATTGGAGTGGATGTAGTTTGATTGATTGAATATCTAGTGAAAGCAGTTAATTGTGAATTTTTTTGTATTGGGTAAGCGACAATACACATCATCGTGCCACGTAGTCGTAGCCTAGTGGTGGGTATGAAGTTGAGGTTGAGTTGATATGGTATGATTTTATTAGTTGGGTGTTTCCGCAATATGATTCCAGTTGCAAAGTAATTTTGCCAGAGTTGGTTTGAAGGGGGGAGCCATTGATAAGCTGATGTTTTGTTTGTAATGATTTATTGTCGAAGCGATTGAAAAATTTGTGATCGAGGGTTAGTAAAATGATTTTTTTTGATCAAAGGGAATGGATAAGAAAGATTAATGTTATTGTGGTTATATGGGTTTTAAGAGATCTAGAGTGTATGTGACCGGGACTAAAGTGAATAATGATTTTACATCAAAACTTAAGAATTGATGGGTTGTGGGATTGAGATGATGAATTTTTTGTAATAAAATCGCAGGGGTATTTTACTATGGTGGAGCGGGGATAGTGTGTTACCTATAAGGGGTTGAGAATGTTCGAATAGCCAAGCGAGATAGTTTTATAACGTGGTTAAACAATTTGTATAGAGATTATAGGGCGGTTAGGGGATAGTTTGTATTATAAATACAGTCCGTATCAGAGTAGGAATTTTTTCGTCATCCCACTCTATCATTAAGCGAATATATCAACTTATACCATTAAGCAAATTTCATTGAAAAAATCCTACTCGGATACGGACTGTCTTTCGCATTAGAGAAAGGTGAAGGATATTTTGCTTTTCTGTTGCGAAATTGAGATTTTATGATCTATAATTGCAATAAAAGAATAAAAGAATTCCTTTGTGACTATAATGAAAGAAAAGGTTCTGAAGAATCTAATAATACAAGTAACAATAAAAGAGAACAAACTGCCCAAGATTTATTTTACACAAGCTCTCAGTTCATTACAAAAAAATAAAACATTGTCATAACAGAAGTGATTAAGGGCAATTATAACATTGTAATCCTAAACACACAAGACTACATCAATAAATGTCAAACTTACCTCAATGATCTCCGTAAACCCTATACTCTCCCTAACAAAGAACCGCCGCCAAAGGAAACTCTTCTCGAGTAACCTAATGATAGATAAACTTAAAAACAGATCAACAAAAGACATCCCGAATTCACACTTACATACAAAGTCTAAATATGACCATTAATTTCAAATTCCCTACGGGCATTCCCAACTTCACAAACAAAAGTATCCCCCTCCGCCCTATAATCTCTAATACAAATTGTAAGCACATCATTCATCTCCGCTTGCTTTTCGAACATTAACAAGTACTCCTCTATAGGTAACATATCCCCCGCTCACATAAAAAAATACCCCTGATTAGAAGGATTTTTTTTAACAAAAAATTCAACTTAAAATCCCACAACCCATCAATTCTTAAGTTTTGATAGTAACAAATATTAATTACTTCAGTCCCAGTCATATACACATTTAGATCTCTCTAGCAAACCCCATATACCACACAATAGAATGAATATGGATAGATGATAGAAATGATGGAAATATTTTTATGAGGGGTAGAAGTTCAGTATTCAACAAATTTTTTTCATCTTCTACATTTATAATTAATTACAGACAAACATCAGGCTTATCAATGGCTCCCCCCCTCTCACCACTCTGGCAAATATATGCATGGAATTATTGGAAAAACAACTACATCATACCAATCACCCAACCTCCTCATACCACCTGGCTACGCTACGTGGAAGATGTGTTTCCCGTCTTTACGGAACAAACTTTTGTAAAAGAATTTACTAGATTTACAATCAATCAAGACTACATCCTCCATTCATGTTACATATGACTTTCGGAAAATGATACACCCTCCCTTCCTTGATACTATTATATAGACTCTGGCATAATTCCAATCAATACACCTTTTCAGTTTTACGGAAAACAAACATCCCAACCATCTTACATCCATGTTCCACTCCACCTAGAAACTATAAAGATAGCAACGCTAACAGCCCATATCATCCGCGCACGTCGTATCTTGTTCCCCTAATCATCTAGACAATGAAACAAAAACTCCTTTTTACTTCTTCACAAATGTGTAAATTATCCCCCGCCTATAATAATAAATATAAGCCTTACCAGAAAGCCAAACAAAAAATACTACCACCCCCGCCAATACATCTCAACACTCACCAAAACTTTTCTCCCCTTTACCGTACAAAATCAAATCATCCGCACAAACTATCGAATATTTATAAACAAAAATCAATTATCTTCAACTCAAGAATAATTCCTTCACGCCTTTAACACTCCCTCAGACACCCCCTAGCAACCCCACTTACTCATGCTTCGTTTACCAAATTCCTTCGTTCCAACTGCCCCCTATTGTTTATATAGGTGAAACCAACTGATACTATCATAGACAGAAACCAGCTCAACACAAAGAAGACCTCATCAAAAACGGTATAAACTCCGCTCTCACTCAACACAGAACCCAAACAAGTCATAACATAAACATAAACACATCACTAATTAAAAAACACAAATAATACTCAAGAAAAGAAAGAGTATAGAATCAAGTAACATTTACAAATAAAAATTAACTTCAATAAACAATTTGGTGATATATATCGCATCGATTTATTTTAACATTCTAAATAATTCTTTCATCCTTCTTATTTCTTCCTTCAATTAAAAGACTGGAAATAACAACCCACCAAAAAACCATTTAATAGTCTACAAGTCAGTTCTAGATCTACCACTCAGTCCTCGCCGAAAGGAGGTGTACTAACCGTACACGAAAGCTCGAAACTACCTTTTTACTAAAAATGTAGTGTTTTAAATTATTAAAAGAATTAAGTGCCCCGTGTTAGATTAAAACTTAGATTTGTAGAATCCACGAAAATATTGAACACGTGATTAAATAAATAAATAATTTTACTATCGCTCCCATGAGTTAACACCTAGCAAATTTGGAAATTGGCATCCAAGGGAAGAAAAATCTTCTATAAATTTAAATATCTGCGTTTAAGTAGTATTATAGTATATACTATATAGTATATATAATCTATATATATTTTATGTAATACTATATATTTTTATAGTATATATAAATATATATATATAATTATATATATACTTTGAAGATATATATATATAATATGATATATATATATAATATATATACTATATAGATATATATACCAAGATTATTTAATGGATGGCCTGTATGTTGGCAATGCCAACAAAGGAAGATCGAAGAAGAGACTTCTCACAATTGAGAATATGCAGCCGACATGGGAATTCTAAATAGGAAAAAAATTTGCTGCTTTAAGAAAAAGATTTTGAATTTGCCGGTAATGACGAAAGTAGGTTATGGACAACAGAACATACGGTCGCTTTTGAAAGCAAAGTGTGACTGGTTGAACTCCTGAAGCGATATATATATATATATGTATAATATAATATTATATATAGTATATATATATATATATATATATTAATATAGTATATATTTTATATATTATAAATATATATAATATATATATATATATATATATATATATATATATATTATATAATATATATTAATATATAATATAATATATATATATATATATATATATATATATATATATTATATAGTATATAATATAATTATATATATATATATTATTATATATATATATATAATTTACTATATACTATATAGTATATTAAGAAATACGTGATTATATATTTAATTTATTATATACAATTATTTATAATATATATATATATATATATATATATATATATATATATATATATAGTATATATATAATATATATATATATATATATATATATATTTTAAATATTATTATGATAATAGTATTTATATAAAGTATATATATATATATATTATATTATATATATATATATTGTTATATATATATATATTTGAAAGGATTAAACCAAACATAACCATATGTTAAGTCTTTAATCTATTTAAATTATTCAAAACAACTATTTCATCATAAATGGTCAATTTGGAATTTTGCCAAAATGTGCAACGATAAAATTTGAATTTATATTTAAAAATAATGAGAGATGCAGACAAAATATGGTTATTATAGAAATTTCCTTGAATAATTATTGATCTCACATTTTCTGTAATAGTGATATAAAAAAGGAATGGTCTTAGAATAAATAAAATTAATATATAAATTAAATATCACCTGTGCGCTGGAACTTAAAGGACATAACTCACCAGAATCTTGAAGACAACGGTTTCTTTTTCTGAAAGTTATTTTATATTTTCATCTGGTGAATCACTCAGGTGCGATGATCCTTCCAGAGCACAGATTGGTATGACAAATTAGAGGATCTTATTGGTAAGATTCAAAACTTGATGGTTGACAATTCCACTTCGAAACTTGAGATTGAGGAAGATCGATGGAAGTGTGGAAGATCGATGGAAGTGTGAATTAGTCGACAATATTGATAAAGACCCTATAATTAATTAAGCATACTTTAATTTATAATTGTTGCTTTTATCTTGGTTTTAAAGTTACGTTAAACCAATACCTTTTGGATAGTGAGCCATGTTAGACCTAAATCTAGGTAAGACCTACCTGTAAGATTTACACTTAAAGACTAGGTTTAAAGTGCCATGTGAATGGAATGTAAACTTATTTCTAGGTTACTAAATGGTTATAACTTTTATGTTAATATAATAAACTTTTTTATTAACACTTGAGGAAGTCTAATTAACAAGAATATTAATTTGTTAATTATGATTAAGATTTCTTTACACTTAATTCTGCATATAACAGATACGTTATGTATTCCAATAGTCGCAATGGCTTATTTCAACAGATATTCAGAAGCGACTTTTCTCTAGATCAAAGAAATACGATTGATTGTTGCGTTAACAATGAAAGCGACTGAAATTTTTGACCTGGCAACCTTTTTTCTACTCGGGTCTAGCTACATCCCAAAGTACCAACCAACAGGCGACACCCAGCTTAGCTGTTTTTATACCCTCCGGGGGAGGGATGCCTCCTCCTATGCCTAGTGGAGGTATAAAAAAAGTATTTTCAAAACTATATATACTGTATATGCAAACTCGGAGCACTGCAAGTCAGATAGTTCTCCTGCTGAAGGTTTTCTGATTCTTAGCCAGAATCCGAATAGTCGCTCTCCCGGAAATGAATTCTTGCGGCTGCAGCTGCCTTCCGACGAGGTCTTGAGGTCTGTTTTGATAAGATCGATGGATGATTTGAAGATGCTGTTGAAGGAACAGAAGGAGGCTAGTTCGCATCAGTAGTGCTAGATGATTATGTTGAAGGAGAGCCCGCTGATTGTGATAATTCGCCTTGAGTGATGGACAGGTCCAGAGGATATAAATGCTTAATGGAGAGATGATTAAGCTGGCCTCCTGAAGATTTTACAAATACAGAACAGACGCTGCCATGGTCCCCGTGAACCAACTGTTTTACTATGCCCAACTGCCAGAATTGCCCTTCTCGGACTGGTCTAAGTACGAGAACAACATCGACTTTGACTGAGTTGTTCCAGCTGGTCTGGTAGGGGTCTCTGCTTGTCTGGCGGAGACTTAGTAGGTCGTACCAACGATTTCCAAGTTCCTCAAATATATTGCTGGACCTTTCTAACGCATTGATCAACGCATTTCTCGATGGTGTTATTTTAGAAGTTTGATCTAGACTCTCGTGTCCTCTCCATACCATACTTGTTCTCGAGAGGGGCGGCATCGGGAAACAATTTGACGTAAGAGAGCTCATATCATGAGCACTAGATCTGTAGGTAAGAGTTCTGGAGTTTATAGTATCTGCTATGTTTGAAATGATGGTGATAAATTGAAAGTATTCAACTGAAGACCGGTCTATTGTCTTGACCAGAAAATCTTTCACTACTCTCAATAACCTCTCCCACAAACTTCCAGTCCAAGGGCTGTATAATGGGATTCGATGTTACTATCTGGTTTTTCAGAAGGAACTCTAGCTCATTGTCTAATATGACGAAAGATTCAAATGAATCGACACCTTGTACAAATGACTTGACATTGTTACTATATACGATGTCTGGCATTCCAAAACGATTAGCAAACTTTGGAATGATTGCACGAAGGAAGCAGAAGACATATCTGAAATCGGATGTAAATACACAGCCCTCACATTTAGGCATGTGTATATAAAATGAACATCATCTGTGTTTGAGATGAGCCTTTGACTTTTACCCATCAGTGCTTGGTGAAATCAACTCCAGCATGCTGAAAAGGGTGAAAGAGCTCTACTTTAGCCTTCGTTAAGTTAGTAAATCGAGGATAATTGAAAGAAAAATTATTGTATTTTTTTTGCAAAAGCAATTTGCAAGAACTCTTCTGATGGAGGATGGAGGCTCTAGTAGATATATATAATCCAAAGTCCTCTAAGCCTGATGTTGGTCAGAGTGGCTTGAATTCCTAAATGCTTACAATCATTGTGAGCATTTTTGATAAAAAGAACTGTCGGATAATGATTCTTCCCTAAAAGAAGTGGATATAACACGTCGTAATTGTTAACACATCATAATTGTAAAAATTAGAATTAGATAATCTTAACTTGCTCCTAATGAGATCTTGATCAATAAGAAACAAGTTCATATTGTTGATCAGATCAGGTGGATGATTGGTCAGTGATGGATTCTCCCTTACTTACTTTAAGTAAAGAGGTAACCTCCTCCTGAAAGGATTTCTCTTGCACTATCTTCAAATAGTACTGACGAGCTATTAAATCACAGTCGATGCTGCTCATTTTTCTTGAGATGGAAAAAAAATTGCAAGGAAGAGAACAAACTCGAAAGAGGGTGTGAAGATTATATAAATTTTCGAATCTTATCACTGGATTGATTTGAGATGGATTGATATGATAGAAAGTATCAGGAATAGGTTAACAGGACTGGTTTCCCATTCTGATTCAGGCCATTAAATTGGGGCTGATGAAAACCATTCAGGACCACGTTTCCAAAAAGACAGTTGATTCCGAAACTCTGAAGTATTCAAACCTCTGAGAAGATCAGTTGGATTGTCTTCGGATCTCACAAGATAAAACTGCGGAAGCAAATTATAATTCTCTTTGGAATGAGAGATCATGGTTTGAAGATCCTGAATCCTATTCTTTATGAAGACGCTTTTATTCTTCTTTCCTCCTCTTAACATCCATTGAATTGTAACCTGAGAATCGAAAAAGACATGAAATGTGACGAATTTGGTTTTTAGAAAACCTTCCAAAACTTGAAGACATTGAAGGCTAGAAAAGCCGATAAAAGTTCTAGGCATAGCAGGGTCCTTACTTTTAAAGGAGAAACCTTTCCCTTAGACCAAAGAATTTGAGGTTCCTTGGTTGCTGAGGAAACCTAAATAACGAAACCATTGCAGCTGGGGCTCACGTCACAAAAAAATATGCAGCGACAGGTCGGACCTTTCAGTCTCAAAACAAGATCTATTGAAAGAAATATCTTTCAATAAAATCATAGCTGAATGCAGCTTTTCCTCATGGTGTTTTTAACTCCTTAGTGATTTCTTCGTCCACCCCATCTCCTGTTCCCCCGTCTTCCTCATCAGAAAACGTTCGCGTATGGTAACTGGGAGAAATAAGGAAAATGAGTCAAAAACTTTTGATTTATGGGAAAGAACGGCGTTTGTTTTCGCTGGAGTGCATTTCGAAGTCACTCCAGTCTGATGGAATCTGAAGTGGTGTTAAACAAGTATCCGAGAACACGTTCTTTCGGGTTTTGATGTGAGGCTGGTTTTCCTTTAGACACGAAGAGAGATCTTAATTCGAGAGCTATGTAGGTGTCCCGAACATAGATCAGAAACCATACCTCGCTCATTCGAGATGTAGTTTTTGAAGCTATGTCGGTTAAGTTGGCTGATTGATGATTCAGAAAAAAAACAATAAAGTATCATATATAAATCTTTTCTATAAGAAGAATAACAAAGATTAGGTGGATAATTGCCTCGCAGTGGTGAGTTGGCAGCACCCCAATATATATGAACAACTGTCAGACAAAGATGATGAAGGTATTTAGAAGATCTTCAGAACCCATGTCTTCCCAGATGACAGAAAAACCTATTTCTTCGTTCTCTTCTTCTGTTAGCCGAATCTGAAGAAAAGCCTTTGAAATGTCAGCTAACACTACATATTTATTAGTTCTAAACTGCAAAAGTAATCTGAAAAGAGATGCCATAAGATCCAAGCCCGGGTAGCATGCTTGATTTAGGGAGGGACAGTTCCTAACCTGAAGGCTACAGTTAAAAACCGGGCGTACCTTTGTAGTGACCTGTTCTGCCACTTTGACCACTGGTCTATGGGGAATCCATATGTGCTTGTGGTAATCTTTCGGAGACACCTGGACATGTTCAATGATCCCTGCTGCCAGATATTGTTTAAAAATTTCTCCATAGGCTGAGTCCAAATTCTGCCTTTGCAACTTTGCTTTCACTCTGAAAAAAGCAGCCAGAGCTATCTGATGGTTTGAAGGTACTTGTTGCAGCACATCCTCGTACCATGGAATCTCCACATGGTACTTTCCTTCTTTAAACTCTATACTGTCATGAAACCTTTTATTGAAAATGCTGTCGATGGTACCCTGATCAGCATCTTCGCTGATACCAATTGATTCTAACCTGTAAAGGTTTTCGAGACCTACGTCTAGGTCCAGATCAGTATGAGTATAGGTTAATGGATCGAAGTAAGAAGGATTTGGGTCCATGATGTGATTTACCAGATGATCAGGTACGGTTTTGATTGATGTGAGAAGAGAAGGAGACAGTAGTCATGAGGATCCTTTCTTTTGAACACCAGAGGAATTTGAAAAAATTGAAGCAGTCTGAGATGGAGTAAGAAAACTCCTAACAGGACCGAAAGGAATAAATCCATGACATGATTCGATAGCACTTCCCTTAATGCAGTTACTAATTTTGAAATGCTTCATGAGGTATAGAGCATCTATACCAAGAAGGCAATCAACATTCTCCACCACGTCCTCATGTTTCCCTTGATAAAAAAAACGATCGGCTATTCTGAAACCGTTTTGACGAATGTTAAATTCAGCACCCATCAATCCTTTGACCTCGAAACCGATGTTAAAACCAGGATCGATGAGCATGGGCAATTTGAAGTATGAATTGCAGCACAGATTTATGTCCACGTTCGTTGTGTACAATTTTCGGGACTGTTCTCCCAGAAATGTCTTAATAGTGCTTGTGCAAAGAGGTAAAGACTCCACATTTAATCCTAACTTTTTCAGTACCCTGCTGTTGCAATAACTCCGTTGAGAGCCGAAATCCAAAAGGCACCGCACCACCACCTCCTTCCCACCTCTTCTCATTTTAAGGGAGATGGTAGGGAGGATATTTTCTGATGTAGAGGCTCCAGTGTTTATACACAGATGATTATTTGAAACATCTCCCTCCTCCGAGTCAAGGAATCCGGAAGAAGATGTTGAGGATTCTGCGGTATGACTGGGACCTTTTTTCTTGGACTTGGTACTAGCACTGCATAAAGCAGAGATGTGAGTCCTGCTTTTACAAAGAGTACACGGGTATGTCAGTCCGTATTGTTTGGCAGAGCAATTTGATGTCTGATGCTTCGTGCTACTACAATTTGCACAAAGTCCGATTTTGATGCAGCGCTCTCTTCTAGCGGCCGAGTCGTTATATGATGAGCATAAGTACATGGGGTGAGCTCCATCACAAAGCTTACACTTTCTTGGGAATGCATTTTCAGTATTTTCAGACGTAGATGAGTTGAAAACTTTCGGAGTAGCAGCCTTCACCTGCATCGATGGCTTGTGCGATGAATGATATGAAGAAGTTGATTTCTTTTTGAAATTTCGAGAAGAACTTGCATCTTTTTTAGAAGTTGATGAAGTAGAAGAGGCTTTCTCCCCCCTCATCCTCTCCATTGATTTTAAGACAATGTGATAATTGTCAAAAATTGTACTAAGAGAGGGATAATCCTCTTGAGTTGATATTTTAAGTTCTCGCAAGAAATTCTTTGGTAATTTATCCACCACAATGTGACTGAGTAACAAGCACCCTGCAGAACCCTCCTCCAAAAAATCTGCACCAAATTCTTTCAGTTCGTGCAAGTTTGCCCTCACCTCTGATACAAATATTCTGATTTCGTTTAAGTTATTATAACTCAAAACAGGAGCTTTGTACATTTGGTGCAAAAGCGAATCAATAATAAATGACTCATCCAAATATAAATCTTTTAATATTTTTAGAGCCACCTCATAGTTGGAATCGATATTAGGAAGGTGCTCCACATCTTTCTGTGCAAGACCAGATAAATGTGATTTCAAATACTGGAGTTTTGACGCGTCGGTTAGATCGCGTCTGTATCCTATGATATTTTCAAATGACAAGAGAAAAGATCTGAATTGTAGTCGGTCTGCCTCACCCGAAAAATTTTTGCATTTCAAAGGAGGTATTTTGATCTCTTGTTTGATGGGTTTTGGGGAGGAGGGGACTTCATCCAGGTGTTGGTTCGATCCTCCGAGAGACTGATTATCGTAATGTTGAGCATGAAATAAATGAAGAATTTTTTGCTGCTGAAGATGGTAGTGCGTAGAACTAACCAGTTCTTCATCTAACATAACCGAATTGAACTGAAGAAGATCTGAGGCGCAAATCAAAGCCTCAATTTCGCCGTCATATTTGCTCACCTCCTTCAATCTTGAAGATACCTCCTGTATTAAAGAAGGAATGATTGTTTTATCACCATCTTTTTCGATTTCTAAGATTTGCTTAAACTGAAGAGTAATTTTTCTCTTCACCACTCCTCTGGATCTTTTCAGTGGGGCTAATTTTGACTTAATTTCCTCCGTCACTCTTCCTTCCTCTTCAGAACTCATAGCTCCTCTACTTACTCCAAATTCTGTAGAGATAGAATTTTCCATCTCTTCAAGCAGTGATGAAACTGCAACAATATCAGTGGACTCCATTTTTTGTTCTTAATCAGGATGTCACGTGACAAGTTTACTTAAAAAGAGATATAGTAGAAGAAGAAAAAATACTTGAGTGATACTTTATGGAGTTTTAATACAGTACTTTAAATACAATATGCAGTATGTATGCACTCACACACACACACACAAATATATTTATAGAAAATATTTAAGTCTTGCGCAATTAATTGCCAGACCTTTTAAGTAAACTCTCACAATGAAAGCTTAGATTTAAAGAAAGTTAATTTCTTTATGAGTTTGAGTATACGCTCATATTTTTCGTAAAAAAGAAATATTTCATGAAATTTGTTATTTTTAGGATA
>JABUQX010035001.1:20000-30000 GCA_015478945.1 Trachelipus rathkii
TCAAAGTCTCGAATGCTTTCTCCTGTGCTATTCCCCACGACACCTTGTTTGGTTGTTTATTCTTGGTTAAATCAGTTAATGGTGAGGCTATTGTTGAGTAGTCGGGTATAAAATTCCTATAGAACCCTGTCAGCCCTAGGAATGATCTGACCCCTTTCTTGGTATGTGGCCTCTCAGCGTCTCTAATTTTCTTCACGTTGTCATCTTGTAGACCCACAACTCCTTCCGTCAGCTTGTGGCCTAGGAATTCCAAGTCCCTCACAGCGATTTCGCATTTTGACGGCCTAAGCGTCGCGCCCACATCTGCCAATCTACTCAACAATTCTCTTATTTCATTTATATGGTCGTCCCAGGTTTCCGTATGCACAATTATATCGTCCAGGTAGCTATCAGTACTTTTCATTCCTCTGAGTATTTTCCTTACAGCCCTAACGAGTGTTGCGCCCGCATTCACCAGCCCAAATGGCATCCTTAAAAATTCATAATGCCCATCTGGCGTTACGAAGGCTGTCTTCGGAATATCTTGGCCCCTCACAGGTATTTGCCAGTACCCCTTGCTTAAATCGATTTTTGAGTAGTATTTGTCTTTCGCAAATCTGGCAAATATCTCCTCAGTCATGGTCATTGGCTCGGGATCGAATATCGTAACCTGATTTAATTTTCTGTAATCTGCGCATACCCGGTTTGATCCATCTTTCTTTTTCACCATCACTATCGGGGATGCATAAGGTGACTCGGACTCCCTGATTACTCCCATTTTTAACATTTCAGCGACCTCTTTTTTTAGTGTCTCCCTCAGTGCATAAGGTATGGGGTAAGCTTTGCTTTTTATTGGGACTTCGGACGTTAAGTTGATTTCATGTTGCACTATATCGACATTACCAGGCAGGTCCGTAAATACATGTCTATACTCATTTAATATCTCTTTTATCTCTGTCTTCTTATCTTCATCTATCTCAACCCCAATCTTAATATCACTAACGCTCTCTTTAGGTGTGCAGTTCCCTAAGACGATCGCGTCCTCTTCCAAATCTAATTCTTCTTTCTCACACTCTTCCAAATCCACCACACCTACGCACGCGATATGTATATCGTCCGGTGTTTCTTCACTCCTTTTGTTGTATTTTTTTAATAAGTTTGCGTGATAGGTCTTAACTTTCTCGTTAACTTTCACTCTGTAATCATTCTCGCCAACAGTTCCGACGACTTCATAAGGTCCCTTCCATTGCATCAATAGTTTGTTACTTTCAGTGGGTAATAATATTAAAACGGCATCCCCTATTCTAAATCTCCTTTCCTTGGCGCTTTTATCGTAATAGTGCTTGTATCTATTTTGGGCTTTTTCTAATTCTGCTGACGCTATTTTCAGGGTTTCCTCCAGTTTTTCCCTCAACTTAAAAACATACTGGTAACTATTCGTCACCTCATCTTGCTGTCGCTCATTAATCCATAACTCTTTCATAATCTGCATAGGCCCTCTCACGGTCCTACCATATAAAAGTTCAAAAGGTGCGAATCCAGTACTCTCCTGTGGCACTTCACGATAAGCAAATAATAAAGGGTTGATTTATTTATTCACCACCTTCTTGGGTTGTTCACTACATAATCTTTTTAACATCCTCTTCATCGTACCATTGAATTTTTCAACAAGGCCGTTACATATTGGATGATAAGGACTTGTGCACAATTGCTTCACATTCAATAGCCTAGAGACTTCCTTCATGCATTTTGACACGAACTGTGTCCCTAGGTCAGTTAGTATTTCATCCGGTACCCCAAGCCTACTGTACAAGTCCACCAGAGCTTCAGCAACAGTCTCTGTGTCAATGTTTTTTAACGGTACAGCTTCTGGGTACCTCGTGGCATAGTCTACAAGGGTTAGTATATACTTATACCCATCTTGAGAGGAAGGCACAATCGGTCCTACAAGATCTACCGCCACCCTCTTGAACGGTGTTCCTATAAGTGGGACTTTTGTTAATGGCGTTTTTACAATCTTCCCTTTTGGTACCGTCTTCTGGCAAATATCGCAGGAGTGACAAAATCTGGATATGTCTTCATTCATTCCTGGCCAGTAGAACTCTGAGAGTACCTTATCCGTCGTTTTCTTAATCCCGAGATGTCCTCCCATGATACTGTCATGTGCCATAATCATAACTTCCTTTCGTAGTCTCTTCGGTACTACGATTTGTTCGCTTGTATCCTCTTTCTCTTGTTTGCAACGGTACAAAATCCCCTTCTTTATGTTGTAGAATGACTGCCTTTCTTCTTTATTTGCCATTTCGCACAATGCTCTGCACCTATTTAGCGTTTCATCTTCCCTCTGGAATTCGATGAATTTTTCGCGAGTAACTACGTCCTCATATGGTTGTTGAGTGATCTCAGGTACATCTGACCCCTCCTCCTGTAAATCGTTTGTACTACTCGCGCGCGGCATTACCACCTGACCGACAGGGTGCTCTAATGTGGCATCAAGCGCCTCGGTTACCTCCTCTTGCAAGCCGGTCGTTTCGCCCGCGCATGACATTACTACTTGGCCGTCAGGGTGCTCCATTGTATCCTCATGCGCTGTGACCTCTTCCTTCTGCGAATCGTCCGTTTCTCTCGCGCGAGACATTACCACACTTTCGATAGGGTCTTCTGCACTCCTCGCACCAGGGATATTTCCTATTATCAAGTCATAGATTGCGTCGTCAAGAGCTATAGCTTCAGTACGCCCCGTGTAGTAGGGTGTATCAACATCAATATCAACCACAGGTGCGTCTCTAATCGTATTGTCTATTAACAATACTTGTTTCCTCTTCCCGGTCTTTTGGTCTGCTGACGTATATTTTCTTTTGACTATGACGCAATCACAACCGGTATCCCTTAGTACGATCCCAGCCATTCCATTGATCTTCCCGTTGACAACCGGCATCATCGTCTTCTGAATGTTGTGCCTTATGCTATTGCTCTTCACGCACGCGGCTCTGATGACAGGTATAGTTTCGCCGCACGCTAAAGCAATCCTATTGTTACTGTCAACGTGTTTCATGATGTCAACGCCTTTATCAGTTGTCATATCTTTATGTATTGACGTAATATCTGAAACATCATCCTTATTTTGCTGCTTATATTCACTTGTTATAGCGGCAGCCGCCCTCTTAGGTCCCTCTCTCCAATTATTGCTATAACGATTGTTGTGGTTCCTATATTGATCATCCCTCCTATAGGGGTTGTAATTTTTACAATCGATGGCCTTGTGCCCTTTCTTGCCGCATTTAAAACATGTGGACAGATGTTTTTGCCTTTCAAACTGGTTGAGGTTTTCACTAGTATCTTTCCTCTCCTTCTTTGAAGGGTCTTCTTTATTAATTGTTGACACCAAGTTTTTATTATGTGCCAGGAGATAATTCTCTGCTTCTTGAGCAATCATATCAAGTTTGTTAATTTTTCTTTCACGCAAGAATGTCGCGAGTTCTTTCTGGCATGTATTTAGAAACTGTTCTGCTACTATTAAGTCGATAATATCATTAAAATCTTTGTTAATCTCTGCCAGTTCCGTCCATTTCATTACATAATTTTTCAATCTATCTATGAACTGGATAGGCCTTTCGTCGTTGTATGCCTTCGCACTTCTGAATTTTATTCTATATCCGTCCTCTGTTAAGTTGTAACATAGTAGAAGGGCGTTTTTTAATTTATCATAGTCCTTTGATTCTTCTTTAGGGATGCGAGAATATGCTATTAAAGCCTTCCCTGTCAATAGAGCGCTAAGGTGTGACGCCCAATTTCCTCTATCCCATCCGTTAATTTCTGCGAATCTTTCAAAACGTTCAAGGTAGCAATCAATCTCGTCCCTGTTGTCTGCGAAAGGAGGGAGCTTTGGTACTCTCGCCTTAACATCATTGTTATTTACAACTTGCTGTTGAGTATTATTGCTCGCTTGAAGTTCCATCCTTCTAAGTTCTAACCTCTATGTTCTCCTTTTGTTTCTATGCCGTTCTCTTCAGCTTTATTCTTTGTCTCTCAGTCCGCTTCTCTTGCTGCTGCTTAATGGAGCTTTCTCTCTCTGCTGCTTCTTTAGCAGCTTCTCTTTCTGCTGCTTTAATGGCAGCTTCTCTCTCTGCTGCTTCTTTAGCAGCTTCTCTTTCTGCTGCTTTAATGGCAGCTTCTCTCTCTGCTGCTTCTTTAGCAGCTTCTCTTTCTTCCTTTATAAACTCTCTAGCTTCTTTTCCCTTTAAGCCGAGTTCTTGAGCAATTTTTGCCAGCGAATTGTAATCCATAGTTGAGAAGCACAAGCCAACGTTCGCTATATTCACTTTCCTTCAGAAACTATTTCGGACTAGGCCCCCAATTTATTGTCACAAGATGGGACAGATGTCAATAAATAACGTGACAATACCCGGAGTTCTTTTATTCAAATCACAAAATAATATAAACTAAGTTGTCTAAGGTATAACTTCACAATGTAAACCACTACTTCAGATACAAAAGTTCAATAAATATTCACGAAGTCTTTAGAATTCCAGAATACTTCCAAGTCGCAGATGGACTTCACAGACTATCAGTAGTCCTTTCCTTTAGAAAATTATAGAAAAGATTGGATAGTAACCAGAGAGGGACTTGCATCAGACTATCAGTAGTCAGTTCGATAATTAATCACAAAGCGTTCCTTCTGACCTGTAAATTATTCTTCAGTGAATAAACACAAAGTCTTCTTTTAAATTCGTAAGTAATTCTTCAATGAATAGTTTCTGAGTCAAGCTCAAAGTCTTCAAGTGATTTCAGAACGTTCTAAGTTTCTCTTCAAAATAACTTCCAATAAATTCTTCTCAAGTGTCTATCTTCTTCCACAAAAGTATTCTCTCTGAGTATTCAATAGATACTCTAAATCCTCTCTTTTAAATTAGTATTCCACCGGTGTCTTTCGATCGAATCAATATCTCTCCAATCCGTGTTCTTCTTGTAACTCTTTTCTTCCGTAGAGTTTTATTGAAACAGGATCTTCTTAAATAAGAGTCAGATACGATAAACAGGTCTCAAAAGATAGATTTCCAACAAAAGATAAAACCCCCTTGTGAACAAATTGACCTCTATTTATGAACTTTCACTGTATCGAAGATATCAGGTGTGAAATTACCTTTGATATCTTTATTCCCACGGGATAATATCTTAAAATTAAATTTTCTTAAAATGTTTTTAAATAGAAATTATCCTTAAATTAATTGCTTTGATCAAATTAATAATATTTCCACGAAAATAAATAAATCTAATCGCTCGTCTCTGTGGAGCTTAAAATCTCATCCTTGATATTCCTAATAGCATAACATGTGTTATGCTATTAGGAATATGGGAGATAAAATTATGAGCTTCACACGTCAAAGCGGATAAATTTATTATTTATATTTGAAAGGATTGGAAGAAATATTTATTTACAAAAGTGATAGATTTAAAATACAACTTTTATTTGAAAAAGATTTAATTAAGATTTTGATTTTAAAATAATTTTTTAGAACAATTTTAATTTGGAAAATAAAATTGTCTCATGGGAAAAAAGACTCTCAAATTAACTCTACACTCAGCATCTAAAAAAAAAAACCCTTTTTTTTTCCACATTCAACATCCTAGATACGGAAGGAAAGTCATAAATAGAATTAAAATAGTTATTACCTGGTTCCATTCTCGATTCCATAATTAGTTCTACGTTTGGTTCTACCTTCGGTTCTGCTTTGGTATATGATTATTTATGAGAATCTCATCAGTAACTGAATACTATACAGTTGAAGACTTTTCTATTATTTTGTGATATATATCATTGAAGAAGGCCTGATACAGTAAAGCTCTACTAAGGCAGTGAGAAGAGTTCAGGATTGGTATTTATCATTTGGATTAGAAGATTACTAAAGAATATAGTTCTTCGGACGAGGATTAGAAAGTCTTATAGCTATTCAGAAGGAAATATTGCAAGAGATTAGATAGCAACCAGGGAAAGACCTAATAGAACAATTTGAAGGAAAGTTACACAACTTCGAGAGACTTATTGGAACTATTTGAAGGGAAGTTCAGTAACATTGAGAACGATCTTTATCTGGATTAAGGAATATTAATTTATTGGAAAGAGTTTACTTACTGAAAGTAAAGGATCATTGATATATTGAGGAGTCCATCTGCGACTCAAGAATAATTTAAAGATCGGAGGACAGACTTCGTGGATTTCGGTACATTTCGTATCAGAGAGAGTAGAAATCTATATTGTGAATCATACCCTAGACATTTTATACAGTTTATTCTATTTTGTTTTATATTGTTTAATAAACGAACTCGGGAATTGTCACTCTGTGATTGACGGAAACCCTATCTTGTGACAATAAATTGGGGGCCTGTCCGGGATCAATATTCCCTATTATCAAATCATATATGGCATCGTCCAGGGCTATGGCTTCCACACGACCTGTGTAATATGGCGTATCGACGTCGATCATAACAACGGGTGCATCTCTGATCGTGTTGTCGATCATTAGTATCTGTTTCCTCTTCCCAGTTCTCTGGTCTGCCGTTGTATATTTCTTTTTAACAATGACTGAGCCACAGCCGGTGTCCCTCAGTACATTCGCTGCCATACCATTAATCTTTCCGTCAACAACGGGCATCATTGAATTCACGATGTTAGGTCTTACATTATCACTCTTTACACATGCGACTCTGACGACAGAAATCATTCTGACGCATGCTAAAGCAATCTCGTTGTTGTTATTTACATATTTCATAAGGTCGGAGTCTTTATTGGCACTAATATTTCCATGTGTCGCTGTAATGTCAGAGGCTACTTCCTTATCCCACTATTTAACTTCGGTTGTTATGGCAGCAACTGCCCTTTTGGGTCCTTCTCTCCAATTGTTGTTGGAACGGTTGTTGTTATAGTTCCTGTTCTTGTATTGGTCGTCTCTCCTATAGGGGCTGTAATTTTTACAATCAAATGCCTTGTGCCCTTTCTTCCCACACTTGAAACAAGTGGACTGATATTTGGGTCTATCGGTACCTTTAAAACTTTCGATGGTATCTTTCTTCTCTTTCTTAGAGGGGTCTTCTCTACTACTCATTGATGTCAAATTTTTGTTGTGGGCCAGGAGATAGTTCTCCGCCTCTTGAGCAATGACATCTAATTTATTAACCTTCCTTTCCCGTAAAAATGTTGCCAATTCTTTCGGGCAAGTGTTAAGAAACTGCTCAGCTACTATCAGATTGATGATATCATTAAAATCCTTATTTATCTCCGCTAGATCTGTCCACTTCATGACGTAGTTCTTTAGCCTATCTATGAATTGTATGGGTCTTTCATCATTATATGCTTTCGCACTCCTAAATTTTATTCGGTAGCCATCCTCCGTCAAATTGTAGCACAGTAGAAGGGCATTCTTCAATTTATCGTAGTCTTTCGAATCTTCTTTAGGAATGCGGGAATATGCGACTAAGGCTTTCCCTGTTAACAAGGCACTAAGGTGGGATGCCCAATTCCTTTTGTCCCATCCATTTATCTCCGCAAATCTTTCGAAGCGTTCGAGGTAGCAGTCTATTTCATCTCTGTCGTCTGCAAAAGGAGGGAGCTTAGGCACTCTTGCCTTAACATCGTTATTGTTTGCAGCTTGTTGTTGATTATTATTGCCTGCTTGCAATTCCATTCTCCTGAGCTCTAGCTCATGCTCTCTTTGTCTTTCTTCTCTTGCAGCTTCTCTTTCTGCTGCTTCTCTGTCGGCTTCCCTCTGTCTTTCTGCTGCTTCTTTCTGTCTCTCAGCTGCTTCTTTCAGCAGCTTGTCTGGTAGCTTCTCTCTCTGCGGCTTCTCTTGCTGCTTCTCTTTCGGCAGCTTGTCTGGTAGCTTCTCTCTCTGCTTGCTTCTTTGGCAGCTTCCCTCTGTCTCTCTGCTGCTTCTCTGGCAGCTTCCCTCTGTCTCTCTGCTGCTTCTTTCTGTCTCTCTGCTGCTTCTTTGGCAGCATCTATTTGTTCCTTTATAAATTCCCTTGCCTCTTTTCCCTTTAGTCCAAGATCTTGGGCGATCTTTGCTAATGGCCCGCACAATCCTATTAAAAAGGTAAATTTTAATAGCTGCTCACACTTTAATATCTGTATCACAAGAGTTATCTTTACTCTGAATGACGACTGTGGTATTCTTTTAAAAACTTTTTCAAATAAGATCACTGATATATTCCTTTTCTTCAGAAGCAAATTCAGACAGAAGTTTCTTTACAACTGATTTGAGATTCTGAATTTCATTTTCTACTGAAATAAATTCTTCTCTCGTAATCTCTTGAACAGAGGCGTTCTCCTCTTCGCATTTTCGTTTTTCAATTGCGGTAACATCTTCAGCGGTGCATCGAGTTGCTATAACTTCATTCCTGGCTTCATCTAATTCAATTTGGAGATTGTGTAATTTACTCTTGAGCTTTTTTACTATCTCAGAAATATGGCCTGAATTTTCTTCACATTTAGAAGCAAATTCTCCATAAAGTCCTCTAAGTTGTTCTTGAGTATGACTTAAATCTGCCGAATGAATTTCTGACTTTTCAAGCTCTTTGAATTTGACGCTCAAATTCTATTACTTTTCTTGAAAGGAAATCAGTCTCTGACATTGTCGACTTTTTGTCGTTTTCCAATGTTTTTAATCTCTCTTTTGTCTCCGTCTTCTTATCCTCATCTATCTTGACCCCAATCTTAATATCACTGACGCTCTCCTTAGGTACGCAGTTCCCTAAGACGATCGTGTCCTCTTCCAAATCTAATTCTTCTTTCTCACACACTTCCAAATCCACCACACCTACGCACGCGATATGTATATCATCCGGTGTTTCTTCACTCCTTTTGTTGTATTTTTTTAATAAGTTTGCGTAGTTCCTCCGACCATGAGTTCCATTCATTCTCCCTGCGCATGACACTATCGTTTGACTGTCAGAGTGCACCGTAATGTCACCAAGAACTTCGGCTTCTTCCTCCAGAGAACTATCCATTGCCCTCGCGCGCGATACCATCTCACTAGGTGCAGGATCCTCTGCATTCCTTGCCCCGGGAATATTCCCTATTATCAAATCATATATGGCATCGTCCAGGGCTATGGCTTCCACACGACCTGTATAATATGGCGTAACGACGTCGATCATAACAACGGGTGCATCTCTGATCGTGTTGTCGATCATTAGTATCTGTTTCCTCTTCCCAGTTCTCTGGTCTGCCGTTGTATATTTCTTTTTAACAATGACGGAGTCACAGCCGGTGTCCCTCAATACATTCGCTGCCATACCATTAATCTTTCCGTCAACAACGGGCATCATTGAATTCACGATGTTAGGTCTTACATTATCACTCTTTACACATGCGACTCTGACGACAGGAATCATTCTGCCGCATGCTAAAGCAATCTCGTTGTTGTTATTGGCACTAATATTTATATTATAATATATATTTAATATAATATATATATGTATATATAATATATATATATATTATATTATATATATATATATTATAATATATATAATTATATATAATATATTATATATTATTATATATATATATATATATATATATTATACATATATATATATATAATAATATAATATTATATATATATTATATTATATATATATATTATATAATATATATATATATGATATAATATATATATATATATATATATAAATATATATATCATATATATATTATATATATATATATATATATATATATATATATATATATATATATATATATATATATATATATATATATATAATAATATATATCAAAAATATATATATAATATATTATATAAATATATATATATATAATATATACATTGTACTCGGCAACAGATTTGAACGATGGATTTTTCAAAAAATTTCAAATTTTCAACAAAAGGGTAAAAAAAATAAAGTTAATTGATAAAAAAAACATTTATTTGGGTGCTATATGATGGTGTTGTATATGATATATTGTTTAATAAGCAGTTTGGCCACCTTTTGCATGAAT
>JABUQX010035001.1:42500-50000 GCA_015478945.1 Trachelipus rathkii
AATATTAATATAATAATATATGTAATAATAAAATAATATAATATAATAATAATAATAATAATAATAATAAAATATAAAAATAAAAATAATCATAATAATAATAATAATAATAATAATAATAATAATAATAATAATAATAATAATAATAATAATAATAATAATAATAATAATAATAATAATAATAATAATAATAATAAAATAGTAATATTATTAGTACTTATTTATGCAGCTGTTTTGAGTTTACTTGTAAATGGCAATATAGTAATAGTATTAGTACTTATTTATATAGCTTTTTTTGAGTTTACTTGTAAATGATATAAGAGAATTTTCATTTTTTAATTCTCGAGGTAAATCGTTATAGACTTTAGCACATTTATAGCTAACTGCTTGTCTAGTTTTTTCTAACCTATAGAAAGGAGGATTTACGTGAGCACTATTTCTTAGATTTATGTCTCTTTGAATTTGGTTATTATGAAAGTTAGATATTAGGAAGTTACATGCCTTATTTTGTAGTATCTTGTGCTGTTCCTTTAATAGAGATAACTTCAATAGGTCTTTAAATTGTAACATTTTAAGTTTTTTAAATAAAGGTGCTGTATGCTCATAGAAGTTTTTAGTTGGGCTTAACAGTCGGATGAAGCGTTTTTGCATCAAAATAACCGAATTAATAGCTGATTTGCTAGCTATGCCATAGACTGGAAGACAATATAATAGATGTGGGTGTATATGTGCATAGTATATCTTCCTCAATATATATAACGGAATGAATTTTTTCAATTTTACTAGTATATACATATATTTCGCTAGTTTACTCACTAGCTGGTTGATATGTTCTTTGAATGTCATTTTTTCATCTAACGTTACCCCAAGTATTTTAGCATTTGTGACTCTTTTCAAGTCAACTCCTTTAATTTTTATGTTGAAATTATCAGCTATAGATTTGTTGCTTATTATGATGTATGACGTTTTTTGCAAGTTTAGTGAAAGTTTATTAGAATCTATCCATGTTGTGATCTTATTTAAGACGTCTGCTGCTTTTAGTGATAGTGTAGCCGGATTTTTATCCTTTATTAATATTGAAATATCATCAGCAAATGAGACCATGAAAGATTCGTGTGAATTAAATACATCATTGGTATACAATGTAAATAATAATGGGCCAAGAATAGATCCTTGTGGAACACCGCAAGTTGTTTGTAGTGGTTCAGAGCATGTTTCACCTATTTTCACATACTGAGATCTTCCACTAAGATATGTTTTAAACCATTGTAGTGTGTTTCCCTTTATTAATAATATTAATAATGCTGTTAAGTAGTATATCATGATCTATTGTATCAAAAGCTTTTGTAAGATCCAATAATATAAGTGCAGTTGAATTTTTATTTTCTATATTTTCATATATTTTTCAGTCAAACAAACAAGGGCTTCAGTTGTTGATCTGTTCTTTCTAAAACCAAATTGAAAGTCATTGATAATATTATTCGTATTAAGATAATTTATTATTCGATTTAATACTAGTTTTTCGAGTATTTTGCTAATGGTGTGTGTAATTGAAATCGGTCTATAGTTTTTAGGATCAGTTTTATCACCCTTTTTATGTGCAGGTGTGACACGTGAGACTTTTAAGATTTCTGGGAAAATTCCCTTGTTAAATGAGATGTTAAAGAGATCTTTTAGGGGCGAGGCAATTATGTCAGCTATGATTTTGTAAATGTGATTGGGAATGGTATGAGTATCACATTTCTTATTTTGTAGTTCAGTAATGATCGCTTTGACTTCTGAGACCGTAACATTTTCAAATGAAAAGAGAGAACCGTAGTCTCCCAAATAGGTTTCAAATGAGGTATGCCTAAGTGGCATGTTTGGTACATTTAGTTTGCCATTATTTACGAAGTAATTGTTAAGTTCATCGGCAATTTCTTTTTGTTGTTTTAATATTTCTCCGTTTTTGTTTATTTCATTTATTTTGCTTTTTTTTGAGTTACTTTTGTTGACTAGATCATTAATTAATCCCCAAGTTGATTTTGGGTCTTCATATACATTTTTAAATTTACTATTGTAATATTTCTTTTTTGCTTTCTTCAAAACAATTTTCAATTGTTTCTCATACTTATTATATAATTGAAATGGTATGATACCTCCTTTATAATTTCTGTAGAGTTTATGTTTTTGACTTATTGAGTTTCTTATACCTTGTGTTATCCATGGATTTTTAATCCTCTTTGATCCTTAATGTTTTGGTTTTTTAAAGGAAATGGAATCATTATAACATGTGTATTTAAAGAGTTTATTAAAGCAGGATAATGTTTGAATGGGAATGTTCAATTCTGGTCCATTCTGTATTATGAAAAGTCAAGCTTCATTTAACTTACTATTATAAAACAGGTAGTCATGTCATTTCATACTGGTCTTCACATCGTCTCTCGGCCTTCACCTTAAAATACAATGAATCTTTTATGAGGTAGTCAGAAACGTGTAACGATCCCAATCTCTAATTGATACATATTGTGTGTTTTTAAGATTTATATGGTAGTAACATCTGGTAAATGAATTGTAGTCAGCATACTCAATACAAAGGGATCTTAATTGATCCGTGCAATAATCTGTAAATACAGTTTAATTAATGATCGGGAATGCATTACCCTGTATTAGTAACATATTTTGATTACATTAATTCAAACAACGAACAACTTACTCACTTATAAATTATAGCGTCAGGACTCAGCATGAAATTTGAGGAGGTACTTTTATAAGCTGACCAAACAGTTGACATCATAATGATTGAGTTATCTTTGGATATACTACTGTGAGTACTATTGTTATTCAGGGCGGGTAGAGCACTTGACCATCCTTCAAAACTGTGATCCTGAATCGTTATGTTGATACATAGAAGCCACTTCTTGTTATCAATCATATATAAATACTATTGTTTGTGAATATAATAGCATTCATGTGCTCCTTTAGAAACCTAAAAACCATTAGGAATCAGGCTTGACGTGCGCAAGTAGGAAGTTGAGGAACAATCCCATTTTGATTACCGATAACATACACAATAGGTGATAAGAAGTCAACAGCTCAATTACTAAGCTCATTACATAACCTAAAACTCGTGATCTCACGCAGAGTAATGTATAAGTTTTGAGGGTATCATATTGTCATAATTTCACTTAATTTATAATAAGTATTTCAAGAGGATGACATCATATGAATTTGACAAAAATCTCTGCTTTGATCGTGAAGAAAGGTACAGCATTAGGGGGTCGTATAAGAGATATATTACAATAGTAAATATCTCTAAAAAATTGTATTATTTGAAATGAACAAAATTTCAAATCTCTCGTTTGCGAGAGGTGTGCGATTACTGCCAGTGTATGAATTCTACGATATAAGAATCCACAAGGTACCTACAAAAAAATATATTAAGAAAATATTGATTTTGGGGTTATCAACACATATATCAATTTTTTTTATTTGAAAATAGAGACTCCCCCCCTCTCTTGTTTTTTGGTCTAACAATATGAAATCCATTATATCCTTTTAACAAATGCACTTCTTTATTGTGTTCATTAAGGAAAGTCTCGCTCAACACCACGCAATCAAGATTAATATTTTGATAATCCAGATAATTTAGAAAATCATCATAATGTTTTTGGAAGGCTTCTTACATTAAAATGTAATAATGCGAAATTACTTAGTTCGTCTGTGTTATTATTAGCTTTTCTTATCACATCTGGGGAGGTGTATTCAGTATTGTGTGTTGAATTGCTAGAAAGAAGTTCGTCCCAATTTCCTTTATTTGATTATGATAATTCAATATAATAATAATAATTATATATAATAATAATATAATAGTTTTTTTTTTTATTTTTATTTAGAATAATATTATAATAATAATAATATAATAAAATATATAATAATAAACACTAAAATGTTAAAATACTTAAGAGTGATTAACAAGTTAATCGACAATAGTGGGCAAATTATTTGTTACAATATTAACAGAAAGATAGATAGATATTAACAGATTGATATGCCCCAAAATGGTAATTCAATATCCATGTGCCGTGGTTTAACAAAGAGTCATACAGGTTGATTTAAGGTACTAAAGGTTCCCAATGGGTCCATAGCGCAATTTCAAGATTATGTCACTTAATTTCATGGATGTAATAAATAGATGAATAGGTAGGTAAATAGACTGATAAGTAGGTGGGATATGGTAAGATAGATAGATAGATAGATAGATAGATAGATAGATAGATAGATAGATAGATAGATAGATAGATAGGAGTAGTAGATAGACCGCTATATTGATGGGTAGATAGGTAGAACAACATATAACTAAATATAGTGTTAGGAGATAGATAGATAGAATAAAAATGTTATATAGATAGATAGATAGATAAGATAGATAGATAGATAGATAGATAGATAAATAGGTAGAATATATAGATAGATAGATAAATAGGTAGAATTATATAGATATGATCAGGATAAATAGGTAGAAGATGATGATAGAAGATAGAGTAGATAGATAGATAGATTTTTAGATAGAGGATAGAAGATAGAGATAGAGATGAGATAGAGTATAGAGATAGTAGATAAGATAGGAGATAGATAGATGATAGATAGATAGATAGAATAATAGATAGATAGATAGATTAGATAGATAGATAGAATAGAAAGATTGTTGATTGATTGATTGATTGATTGATTGATTTATAGATAGATAGATAGATAGATAGATAGATAGATTAGATAGATAATAGATATAGTATAGATAGATAGATAGATAGTAGATAGATAGATATAGATGGATAGATAGAAAGATAGATAGATAGATAGATGATAGATAGATAGATAGATCGAGTGATAGATAACGATAGATAGATAGATAGAATAGATTAGTTTAGATGATAGATGTAGATAGATAGATAGGTATATAGATAGGAGGTAGATAGGTATTTGATGGGTAGATAGGTAGAACAAAATTAACTAATATAGTGTCACGATAGATCATATCCATAGACAGATAAAGATAGAATTAAATAGATAGATACGAAAGATACGATAGATAAATAGAATAGATAGATAGATTAGAATAGATATATAAGTAGATAGATAGTAGGAGATAGATAGGATGATACGATGATAGATGATGATAGATCTAGATAGATAGATAGATTAGATAGATAGATAGATAGATAAATGGATAGATAGAGAGATAGATGTGTTGTCTCAGAAGGATAACTAGCTATATAGATAGATAGATGGATAGACAGATAGCTAGTTAGATAGATATATAGATAGATAGCCAAATATATCTATAGATAGATAGTTAGATAGAAGGTTGAAAAATAGATAGATAGATAGATAGATAGATTAGATGAATATAAAATATTGTTTGATGATTTATATAAAATTTTAGAAAATGTTAATGAGAGAAATAAGAGTAACAATAAAAATATTAAAACGGGTAGCTATCAAGACAATGCCTCATTCAAGTGTAATAATGATAGAAATGAAATAAGTATGAATAAAATAAAATATCATCAAGATATAACTACAATATTGCCATACCATATTACTCTGATATAATTACAATCTATTTAGATTAATTAATATTGAGAGCTACCTAAAAAATTCCATTTTGATACCATATATATAAAACACTCATCGATATAATTAATAACAATAATAATAATAATAATAATAATAATAATAATAATAATAATAATAATAATAATAATAATAATAATAAATAATAATAATAAAAAATAATAATAATAATATAATAATAATAATATAGTAATAATAATAATAATAATAATAATATTAATAATAATAATAATAATAGTAAAAACGACTATAATAATAATGGGAATAGTTACAGTAATAAGTAATATTAATAAGCACAATAGTAATATGAATAAACATAGAATGTAAGAAAGGGAGAGAGGGAGAGCAGAGAGAGAGAGAAGAGAGAAAGAGAGATAGAGAGAGAGAGAGAGAGAGAGAGAAGAGAGAGAGAGAGAGAGAGAGAGAGAGAGGAAGAGAGAGGAGAGAGAGGGAGAGAGAGATGAGAGTAGAGAGAGAGAAAGAAGAGAGGAGAGAGAGAGAGAGAGGAGGAGAGGAGAGAAGAGAGAGAGAGAGAAGAGAGAGAGAGAAGGAGAGAGAGAGAGAGAGGAGAGAGAGAGAGAGAGAGAGAGAGAGAGAGAGAGAGAGAGAGAGAAGAGAGGAGAGAGAGAGAGACCCCGATTTTACAAGCAGGTATTTATAATAATAATAATTAATATATATATATCATATAATGAATATAATAATAATAATATATAATAATAATAATAATAATCATAATAATAATACTAATAATAAATAATATAATATAATAATAATAAAATATAATATAATAATAAATATAATAATAATATAATAAATAATAATAATATCAAACTATAATATAATATAATAATAATAATATAATAATATAATATATAAAATAATAATAATAATAATAATAATAATAATAATAATAATAATAATAATAATAATAATAATAATAATAATAATAATAATAATAATAATAATAATAATAATAATAATAATATTAATAATAATATAATAACATAATATAATAATAATAATAATAATATAATAATAATAATAAAAATAATAATAATAAAAATATTATCACCATAACATAACCAACATATTAACATTCCATATTACCATAACATAATTACAATATAATTAAATTAGATAATAGCGATAGCTACCGAGTAAATTTCATTATTGGTACCCATAAAATAACTACAATAGATAGTTTGATAGGTAGAGAGGAAGATAAATACAAAGATATTTAGACAGATGGACAGAGATTTAGGTCGAAAGATATCAATGTACAAGGATGGGTGGATAGATGGATGGAAAGATAATAGATAGATAGATAGATAGATAGATAGATAGATAGATAGATAGATAGATAGATAGATAGATAGATAGATAGATAGATAGATAGATAGATAGATAGATAAATAGATAGATAGATAGATAGAGAGAGGCCATTATAAATATAGCATATTTACAATTAGTTAAATTAGTTAATATCGATAGCGACCCAATAATAATAATAATAATAATAATAATAATATAATAATAATAATAACTAATAATAATAATAATAATAATAATAATAATAATAATAATAATAATAATAATAATAATAATAATAATAGTAATAATAATAATAATAATAATAATAATAATAATAATAATAATAATAATAATAATAATATATATAATATATAATAATAATCATAATAAATTAATAACAAAAGTTATAACACAGATAATAATTATAGTTAAAAGAAAAGTAGTAGTGACTGTAATAATTGCACTATGTGTACCCACTAGCGTACAAAACAATTTTTAAACGGATGGGGAAATATTGCAGCTTATTAAATAGTTATCGAGTTCCTTGTCATCATTTTTTTTTTTTTTTTT
>JABUQX010035001.1:55000-57500 GCA_015478945.1 Trachelipus rathkii
GCAGGACGATTTTAAAATATCAGTGTTAAATTCAAAACCATGTAAACCTCAAGGACCTTTCCCAAAAGAAGCTGTAACAAACAGGTCATTCAATTCTGACTACTATTATTTTAAAACTAAAACAGGCCAAAAAAATAGACAGATTTTGGTTATGTTACTCACCTCTATTGAATGGTGTGTATTGTGAACCTTGTTGGCTCTTTGCCGATAGACTAGATCCGCATTATAATAACGCTTGGTGTAAAGGCACAATAAACGATTGGCAGGGTTTAAGTAAGAAAATTAAAGAACATGAAATGAGTAAAGTTCACTTGAATGCATGTGTAACCTACAGTATAAGGAAAAATCGGAAAGATATCCAGTGTATGTTACAAGAAGATGTAGCGAAGTGGCGTGAAATACTGAAGCGAATTTTGGACGTCATAATAACGATGTCAACTTGTAATTTAGCATTCAGAGGGCATCGTGAAGATACAAGAAACATTGATAGTAAATCTGGAAACTTTCTCAATATTATTGATTTGTTATCCAGGTATGACCCGCTTCTTAAAAGTCACATGGAGAATGAGAAAAGCAGAACAAAATATATGAGTGCTCCTATTCAGAATGAACTCATTAGTTTGGCTTCACAACATGTGCTCCGTGACATAATAAGTGAAACTCAAGATGCGCCCTTTTTTCTCTTATTTTAGATACGACCCAAGATATTTCTAAAACTGACCAACTGTCAGTAGTAATAAGATATGTCTGCATCAATTACGATGAAAAGAAGCTTCAAATTAATGAGTCATTCCTTGGGTTTATCCCCATAACAAATCAAAAGGCCGAAGGTTTAGAAAGTGAAGTGTGTAAGTTTTTGGAAAGCAATAACATTTCAATTAAAAAGTGCAGAGGGCAGGGCTATGATGGTGCTGCTGTTATGAGTGGGAAGTACATTGGATTGCAGACCAAAATCAAGCGAAAGTCGCCTAATGCAGAGTATGTGCATTGTGCAAATCACAACCTTAACTTAGTCTTGAATGATTCTGTAAAGGAGATTACAGAAATTATTGTTTTTTATGATGTGATTAATGAGATATATGGGTATTTCAGTCAGAGTCTTCCAAGATGGCAATCCCTGAAAGAAATTTCTTCAGAAACCTGCATGGTCAACAAAACTGTTAAAAGACTGTGCCCAACTAGATGGTCTTCGAGGTTCGATTGCTTGTTGGCAGTTAAAGTTAATTTTATTTATATTTTGAACTGTTTATCAAAAATTATCCTAACTTCAACAAAGAGCTCTGAAGTAGTTGAGGCGACAGCATTAAGAAGACAAATGTCTACTTTTCACTTCATTTTAATGCTTGTGTTTCAAAGCAAAATTTTGGAAAGTATTAACATCACTTCTAAAACACTCCAAAAATCAGACATATCCCTGGATGAAGCTTTCACTCTTTTAGAAAGGTGTGTCACCAAACTAAACCAGTTGCGGGGAGAGTTTTACAAGCTAGTGGAAGAGGCCCAGGAAATTGCAAGAAGCTGGCAAATTGAGACTTCATTGCCTACTAAACGCAAAAGCAAAGTGACAAGCTTCTTTGATGAGCTTTCTAAAGATGTTGACTTCATTTGCGCAATTTCAGGGTGAGGGTTTTTTTTACAGAGCCATTGATATACTAATAGGCCAAGTGAATCGGAGGTACCAGAGTATGAGGAAGGTAAAACAGATGTTTTGCTTTTTGAGCCCTACAGCCCTTACAGAACAAACAGATAAAAGAGCTCATTGAGTCTGCTGACAAATTTTTACAAAAAAAATTGAAGTCGACGTTTTGAAAGTTCTTTTAGTTACGGAAATTGGTCTTGCTTTAGGGAATGTTGTTGGCAAGTGAAATAGAAGAAAGGAAAAATGACAAAAATTAATCAAGTGGCAGAATATTTGTTTGATGAAAATAATTATGTAGTTTGTAGTATTCTAGACGTGTGTACAGCTTTTATAATGTTTCTGACACTTTCCCAGTAACTTCATCATCTTCTGAGAGATCTTTTTTTTCAAAAATTAAAACTAATAAAAAGTTATTTGACAAGTACCATGACGACCGTAAGGTTAAGTGAATTGGCTGTACTTAGCATAGAGTATGATCGGGCTCGCGCACTGGACTTGGAGAAATTAGTGCGAACATTTTGTGATGCAAAGAGACGAAGGGATTAATGATCATTTAGAAGACTATTAATGTCAAAGTTAAAATGTAATGACAAATGTTGTATTGTTTATTAGTAAGTTTTTGCTTTACTTTACCAATAACAGTAATGTAAAAGTGTTTTAAAAATGCGCATCTCTTTTATATATATATATATATATATATATATAATAACTTTTTTTATTTTTAATATATATATATATATATAATATATATATATATATATATAATATAATTATATATATATATATATATATATATTTTATAAATATATAAAAAAAACACTTTTTTTTCATTGTAATACACTCTGGTTCTTTTGTAATGCT
>JABUQX010035001.1:70000-72500 GCA_015478945.1 Trachelipus rathkii
GGAATTCTTATGCAAGCCTCGGACTTGGTAGTGAAAGCCGTAAACGGCATTGTACCTTTCGGCCAAACTGTATGAAGCGTCTGGATACATGGAATGTTAAGTGGACTAAATGGCGAGGAGAAGAAGAGTGGATGTGTGTTGGTTTGATAGTGTAAGAATAAGTAGACATTTTGGGGGTGAGTTAATTAGTAGGGATTAGGTAGTAGGTAGAGTGAAAAAATTGAAGTGTAGTAAATCAGTAGGTATTGATAGAATTAATGGTGAAACCGATCAATAATGGAGGTGAAACTGTGATTGACTGGATATAGAAGCCATTTAACAAATGATTTGTGAGGGGTATAGTTTTGAAGGATTGGATGAGAGCAGTGATAGTACAATTATATAAAGTTAAAGGGAACTGTAGAGACTATAAGGGAATTAGTTTATCGAGTTTTGTAGGAAAGATATATACTGGCATTTTGGTTGAAAGAGTGCGTCGAGTGACTGAGGGACTGATTGTTGAAGAACAAGGTGCATTTAGAAGTGGCAAAAAATGTGTAGATCATATTTTATACTGAAGCAAATGAGTGAGTAAATGAAAGAGAAGAAGTTTAATGGGCTTGCAACAGGCATATGAAAGGATTAATAAGGAAACTCTGTGCTAGGTGTTAATGATATATGGTGTTGGTGGTATGCTTCTGAATGGAATCAAAAGTATGTTTGTTGATAGTGAAGCGTGTGTGTGAATAAATAGAGTGGAGAGTGAATGGTTTAATATTAAATAATGGAGTGAGGCAGGGATGTGTTATGTCCCCATGGCTATTTAATTTGTATGTGATGGGTTGATGAAAGAATTAAAGGTAGGGGTGGCAGAGGAGGATGTTAGACTGATGGAGAATGAAAGGTTCCTTGTTTATTGTACGTAGATGATTTAGTTTTATTTGGCGAATCTGAAAAAAATTTGAGAGGATTGGTAGAGGGGTATGGTAAGTTGTGTAAGGAAGGGTTTGAGCGTAATGGAGATGAGAGTATGGTGAGTGGTGAGTAGTGGTGAAGGTGCGTTCGCAATGGGAAATCATTTTGGATCGTGAGCAACTGGAGCAAGTATCTTAGTTTAAATATTTAGACTATATATTGGATAAAAAGGGAACGGATGAATGCAAAGTGTAGTTGGAATGTTATGAGTGGAAGGAGGGTGTCTAGTTCAACTAAATCTTTAGTGAATACAAGGGGACTAAGCCTTGGGTACACTTCAGGTTCTTCACAAAGATTTGTTGTTACCATTGTTAATAATGGTGTGGAATAAGAGGTATTGATCTAAGATGCACCCTATTCAGATGGATAATCTTTGGGCATATTAGATGTGAGAAGAATTGATAAAATAAGGAATGAGCGTGATATTGGGAAAAGACATAATTGAGTGAATTAAAGAGAGTATATTTTAAGATGGTTTGGTCATATGGAAAGGATGGATGATAGTCGGTTGGTTAAGAGGGTATTGTGGCTAGTGTGTTGGGAGTCGACCGGCTGAGAGACCCTAAAAAAAGTGGATTGAGTCAGTAAAGGAGTGTCTAAAGGAAAGAAATGTGAATTTGATTCAGTTGAAAAGAATGATGTATAACAGAAGTAAATAGCAGGGTTTATGAGGGTGGGTGTGATTGTGGGCCTGGCCTAGGGATGACCCCTAATTGGGGGGAAAAAAAAAAATTGAAAAAATCCTTGATATTTGAAAAAATACCACAGTTGGGGTCTGTTACGTGGTGCTGTGAAGCACTAGGATGAAATTTTGGCAGAGACGGACTTGGAGTTAAGGGTATGAAGGGGTATGTATGGGGGGGGGTACTGTACTTTTTTTTCTACCTACGTTATGTTCTTCTACGTAACTATCCTCTGTTTGAGTGTGTGCAGCGCTACACACTCCCAATCTTGGGATTTACGTGGAAGAGTAATATATATATATATTATATATATATATATATATATATATATATATATATATATATATATATATATATATATAATATATATATATATATATATATATATTTTTTTTGTTTTGTGAATTATAATATTAGTGTAAAAAGCAGCACCAGGGCCTTCGACATGGAGAAACCTTTATTAAATTAACGACGTTTCGGAAAAACACAATTTCCATCATCAGGCTAAAATGTAATAATAATAATAATAATAATAAATAATAATAAGTTTAAGTGCAAAAGACTTAGACACTCAAAATCAAGTAATCCATACAAAGATCTACGATATAAAAACTTTAATATACAAAGATGGCAATCAAAAGCTTATAAATAAACGATCATAAAATAGAACTATAGACAGGACAATGTTCAGCTCACATTTACATTTAAATACATTAAAATCCAAAAAGTCTTTATAAATTAAATATAAAGGTAACTTTAACAAATTGAAAATTCAGGTATCAAAAAGTCAGCAGGCAATACTTACTATTAAACACATCTTAAGGTAGCAAAAACGGAGTTCTTGTAACGTGACAACTCTTGGA
>JABUQX010035001.1:97500-100000 GCA_015478945.1 Trachelipus rathkii
ATGAGTTTGTGAAGTTTTTTTTAATACTGTTCAGTTTTTGTTGATAGTATTTAGCCATATTAGAAAGAAAGATGAGATTTTAAATTTTTTTGTAGTTTTAGTAGTTAATTGTATTATTAACTCTTTATTTAATTTCATATCCAAAAATTATTAATATTTATTATAATATCATTAAAGTCGAAATATATATATTTATATATATATATATATATATATATATATATATATTTAATATAATATATTTATTAATAATTATATATTATATATATATATATATATATATCATATATATATATTATATATATATATATATATATATATTAATATGATATATAATATATAATATATAAATATATATATATATTTATATATATATATATATTAATATTAATAATTAATTATATATATATATTTTATTATATATATATATATATGAGGACCAAAGAAAGTTTGCATTTGTGTAGTTTATGTGGGGAGTGGTTTGTCTTATCATAACTAAATATCCACAAAAAAGAAAAAGAAGTCTGAAAATCCATGACTTGTATCAATATTTCCTTCTCTAAAAGATAAACCGCGAATTGGGATAAATTGCAATTCAAAATTCGTCAGATAAATCCAGGGATGGTCATATATAAACATATATCTGTCTCGAATGAAACTCCTAAAAACCCACTCAAAACATCGTCTATGTTCGAGTGTGACGGCCAACAGAAGAAGAAGAAGAAGAAGAAAGAAGAAGAAGAAAAAGCTGAAACTCGAGACGATTTCTCCTCCAAACTTTTTGCACTCCTTTAAAATGATTTGATAAAACAGGATGTTATTTTAAGTATTAGTTAACATTATGTTTATAATTATATTATATATTATATAATATATATAATTATATTAAATATATATATTATATCTTATATATATTATTATAATATATATAACATCTGTATATAGATATAAATACATCCAATATATACATATTAAGGTGGGCCGAAACCTAAAAATAAAAAAGTGTCCCCTCTAATTACTTGGCTTTTGATGCAACATGAAGATTTATGACAAAAAAACCATGTGGTTACCAGTTTTAGCCGACCCACTTGAGGTTATATAAAAGAACTAAAAAAATTGTCAAATTTCTTAGGTTAAAAATCCTTAAATTCTTCATAAAATGCTTAATATTTGTTCAATGTGTATAGATTTTACACTAAAAGATGCAGAATTTAATTTTAAACAATGTTTATTCTATGACATTTTCTTGTAACACCTATATTTAAAAAGTTATTTACAGAAAACTAAAAACAAATCGACTTTTTTTCCAAAAATTGACTCATTTAATATCTATTTGGTTGTTTTTCAGATACATAATTAAATAAATATCATCAATTTTAATATATTTAGCGATGTCTACAAGAAAAACAGCAAATAAATCAAATAAATACATTGTGGATGAATGCTTTAAACCCTTAGAAGAATTTCCTTTTGGAAAACTTCCCACTTTAAAGCAAGTGCTTGAAAGATGTCTTTACTTTAAAGACTATAGGAAAGACAGTGTTCAGAGAGATGTTAGTGTAGAACTATTCAATCTATGGGTAAATTATAATGTTTATCCAATATCTGTCATTGGAATTAAAACAAAGCTCAGCAGTTACATTGAAAATTTTTATAAATTTGTGAACTATGACAAAAAGAAAAGAGGACAAAAATATGAAACAGATGCAGCAGGTTTTATAGAAGAGGCAAATCAACTATTTGATGTACATCAAAAAGACCACAAGAAACTAGCAGAAATTGAAAAGAAGTTTCTATTAAAAATGACAGATGAAGATTACAAGTTTTATGAGGTGAGTATAACATCAAAAGTTTAGACCCAGCTTTAAAGCATTTACTCAAATACTCAATTCAAACTTAAAATTATATTTAACATCCAGTAGGTAGAGATAAAAAGTGTTTTATAGAATTTTTCCATTTTCAGGATCAAAAAACCAACAGGCATGGCTACTGCACTTCTAAGCTAGTTCCTGAAACACCTTCTGAAGCCAAATTCAAAAAAAGAGTTATTCAAGAAAGTCTTAGTTCAAAGAAAGCTAGGAAACTGGATTCTTCTGAGATGAAAGCAAGCTGCTCTTTTCAAGGACTTGAAGAAGAAAGTCCTCAAGTATCTGGAGAAATAGAGAAATCAGATGCTGAAATGTCTGAGTCATTTTCAATTAGTAATGATTCAGATCCTGATTATAGTGGAGAAATGTCAAGTTCTGAGCAAAATCGAACAAGGCTATGAATGCTTGCTGAAATGTGTGACAGGTAATTTAAGTAGTTTTGTCATTAAAAGTTACAAAAAGCAAAAAAAAAAAAAAAACAATTCTTACAAATCAATGCTTCATTAGACATTGAGATATATTCATACCAAATTCCTATTGAAAGCTATTTTTCTTATACATAGTACTAAAAATCTCTTTTTCAGGTATCAAATAAGTGATAGAGCTGGTGCAGCTATTGCTTCTGCTACATT
>JABUQX010035002.1:0-2500 GCA_015478945.1 Trachelipus rathkii
AAAATATATAATGTCTATATTGTCTCTTTATTTCACTAGAAAATAAACAATATAATATAATAATAATATTAAATATATATCAATAATAAAATAAATACGCTAATACGGAGTACCAAAAACACACAAAACTAACACACCTCTGCAAATCCTTGTAATCCTTGTTGGTGGACGTTCTCGAAGCGAACCCTAAAAAAAATAAATATAAATGGTAATTGAGACATAAAAACAAAACCAAAGCGAAAGCTAAATTACTAAAACGGTTTCCGGGTTATGTTTTATCCGTATAAAATCTTTCTACCGATAATTCGGTATCCGCGTATATATATTGTTTTGTTCCGAACTACCGAACTATTAGTATTGATAATTTAATGGCGATAGTACGGTTAGGGGTTAGCTTGCTGATCGCGATAAAATTCTTTTTATCAATATTGGTATCGCGATAACTTTGTCATATATTATAGGTTATATTGTATGTGTATTTGATATATATATACTATATATAGTATATATATATATATATATATTATTATATATTATAGTATTATTATATATATAATATATATATGATATAGTTATAATATATATAATATCTATATATATATATATATATAATATATATATATATTTATATATTATAATATATATTATATTATATATATATATATATATTCATACTTCACTATAATATATATATATAAATATATATATATATATATATATATATATATATATATATATATATATATATATATAATATAATATACTATATATAATTATTATTATACAGAGTAGCGAAAGTATCTTATACTCGAACAAGTTTTCACATGATAATGCAACAAACAATGCCTGAACTAAGAAATATAACATACGACAACCTGACAAATCTAAGCAAGAATATAACTGCTAACATACAAAGTCCAAACTGATGAACACGTAAAAGTAACTAACAAGACATACAAAACATAATCCATTCGTACTTTATCAAAACATAATCACCACATGACAATGTTAATTTTAACATTAACATTGTAATATTAACCAAAAATTTATCATACCTTTACCGTAACCATCATAATGACCGTAACGGGTGAAAGAAAACAAAGTAAAGTTTTACGCTCCTCTGTAAAGCTACAAATATGAACATAACATACTTAACATACAACAACCAGACGAATAAACAGCTTTATCATTAACAACTTAGTCAATGAATAGGGGGTCTAGACACCATACGGACTTTATAACCCTCTATATTCGAGATCTAATGGTCTCGAAACCTTATAAGGACAACCAACTTGTTTGTTACGTATATGTTTTATTAATTCGGCACCGCAGTGGCTTCCAGCACGGGCCTGGAGCCACTCCTCATAATCATACTGAACCTCTTTCTAGAAATCAACTCTGAATCCTTCGACCAAAATTTCACCTATTACGAAACTTTGATTTTTTAATGGGGTGGGTCCCCTTCGGGGACCCACGGGACGTACTTCGTATACAATGAGGTTACCTTATCATCTTAACCCCCCTCCAATTTTAACCCGATACAATAACTTCTAACCTATGTAAATAATACTCGAGCATAGGCTGAGCCGGAGCCGGAGCCTAGAAATCCTTTCTAACGTAAATACTATATATATAATATAGTATATATATATATATATATATATATTATATATATATATAATAATATAGTAATATATATATATATATATATATAATATATATATATAAATATATATATATAATATATATATATATACTATACTATATATTATTAGGGTGGAGTGAAAAAAAGCCAATTTTGTTTTTTTGCGGAAACGGGTACCCTTCAATGACTGTGTATGAGACCTAGTAATAATTCTTTATAAATATTTTAATTTCTGCGACGTCATCTTGAGTCTGCACATTTGGCTTAAAGTTTGAAAATTTTTAAAAATTTTATAATTTTTAATACAAATTTTTTTTAAGTACTTGAAACAAAAAAAAAACTGAGGTATTCACTAAATAGGTTGAACAAGGCCTTTAACATACAAGACAGATTTTTAATGATATTTTAGTCGGTGTTTAGTCTGGACATGCAGGCCTTAAACTTATCCACAGTATTCGTAAATTTTCTGATATTTTTACGTTTTTATAATTTGATCTATATCCTCTTATAGATGTTATCAAAACTGTTTATATAGCTTTTCGTTAATGTCAACTTTGCATTGTGCCTCTTCGTAGTTCAATATTAACAGCCCAGGACCTCACACGGAGTAGTTTACACTCTAGAGTCCCCACCCATCCCTCCATACCACCCAACCATGAAGAGCATCGTAGTTTCTCTTTAAGAAAAGTCTTCAACAGGTAAATTGTTTTCTTTGTGTCAATATATTTTGGACGGATATTTCTATCAAGCATTCTAGTTTTGATTAAGCTTCTTCTTTTCTTTTGATAACAGATCCAATTTGAGGAATAGCAGTGACTTCTTTGACGGCTCTTTCTACCGCTTGAGTGTGTGATG
>JABUQX010035002.1:7500-12500 GCA_015478945.1 Trachelipus rathkii
TTCATTTGATACGGGCAACATCAGTGAGGTCTTGGTTTTTTTTCTTTCATCGAACAAATAAAAATGAAGAATACATCATAAAGAAAAACCATGTTAAACATTACTTAAACGAGATAATAACCGTGTAAGAATAAATACATTTTGAGATTGAGAGGAGCGTTTTAGGAAATTTTTTTTGGAGAGAAAAAGTAAATGTCTGTTATCGAAATCGAATCTAATACATTTATAAATCTGATTAGAAAAATATTTTATAATACTGGTAAATAAGGTAGCGGTTTACGGATATAGGGGAAAATTTAACTCGTTAACGTTAATTGACAATGTAACCGTTATAGCCGTTACTTTCTTTATCGAAATAACGGAAAACGTTAAAAGTTTAGCGAAAAATTAACGATTATATTAACGGATTAACGCTTTAACGCGTTTATGCCCACCTTTATAATACTATATTAATATACTATATATATATATAATATATATATATTATAATATATATATATATATATTATATATATATATATCATATATATATATATATAATAATTATATATATTATATATATATATATATAATATTATCATATATATATATTATATATAATATATATATATATATATAATATATATATATATATCATAATATATATATATAATGTATATAGATATACGAGATTTTTAAAATGATTTCCATTAAAAATACTAAAATAAATGCAACACATTGGAGTTCCGTGTGTAGGATGTAGACGAGTAATCGAGTACGGAAACAACGTTACAATTTTAAAAAGGGTAGCCGTTACGGTTACACTTCCGTTACATTTTAAAATAGGTTTGAACGCGTTACCGTTACTCGTTTCAATTGTAACGGCCCGTCTACGTAACGCATTACTATGTAACGCGTTACGCCCACTCTTGTATATACTAAATAATTATATATCTATTTATATTATATATATATATATATATTATATTTAATTATCTATATATATTAATTTATATATATATATATATAATTAATATATATTCATACTATATGATATTATATAGTATATATATAGTATATATATATAGTATAAAGTAGTAATAAGTATCGGAGCGACAGAGGTGATATTACCCTCCAAAACGTCAGTTTTGGGGGTATATACCCTCCCTACATACGGAGGGAGGGTATTTTGCTATCTCACGTAGGTTCCTGGGGGGTATTTTGGGCCCAGGTGACGTCAAGCTCTTTCGTAGGTGGTATTTTTAGGTATACGTAAGTGCCGTAGGCACGTACGCACGCACATGGTCGAAGACCATTTGATACATTACCCCCTTATGATATTTTCAGACGTTGCATTACGTCACAGGGTCTCCGGCGCTGTGCGTCTCAAACACGCGAAGCGTGTTTGAGCATTACCCGCTGCCACGGTCTTTCATGAGGTGTTTTTACCCACGCTCTGCTGCTCTTGGTGAGCATTACCAGTGGTCACATAGGTTCCTGAGACGTTTCTGCCCTCCTCTGTTGATGCTCATGATGGGTATTTTCAGGCTTCACGGTCTTTCATGAGGTGGTTTTACTTTCCACTGCTGCTCTTGGTGGCTGATTTTACCCTCCTTTGGTGCTCTTGGTGGGTATTTTCAGGCTTCACGGTCTCTCAAGACGCGTTTTTGCCTCCACTGCTGCTCTTGATGGGTGTTTTTACTTTCCTCAGCTGGGTCTGTGCTTTGCTCCACCCTCACGGAGGTCATCGAAGTCGTAGGGGATCCACTGCTTTACCCCCACCCCCTCTCACTTGTTTCTTTGCGCTCTCAGGTTGGGTCCTTCAGCCGCCCTGTCAGCCATACGCCACATCAACTCCCGCCTCCACCCTGTCGCATCCTCTGCATCATGAATCAAAAGGAAACCATCCGGGTCGGTTTGAACCTCTGCTTAACCGGAAAACTGGGGCAACTTCAAATGAGAGAGAGTAAACGTGAGTTCCCATTTGAAATACTTTATATTATTATTATTATTATTATTATTATTATTATTATTATTATTATTATTATTATTATTATTATTATTATTATTATTATTATTATTATTATTATTATTATTATTATTATTATTTGAATTTTCTTTTCAAATAATTCGTTTTCTATAAGGCGAGTCAAACATTTTTTTTATATGCTTAAACATTCTCTATTTTCATTTAAAAAAAAAACCATGGTAATCTGCTAAATTTTTAACAAAATGCATGTTTTATCTACCCCAAAGCTATAACTCAATAAGGCAAATATCCTGAGGTGAGCCTTCCTCAACCTATTATGCTTTACTGTTTTACTGCTTTACTGCTTCAGGGTCAATGAAATACATGTTTTATCTTCCCTAAAGCTATAACTCAATTAAACAATTAGCTCGAGGTGAGCCGTCCTCAACCTATTATGCGTTACTGCTTTACTGCTTTACTGCTTTACTGCTTTACTACTTTACTGATTTTCTGCTTTACTGTTCTGTATGATGTTTTACTGTTGCAATTCCTAATTGAGCACAAACATTTTTTGTTTATTTAAACTATATACAACTTGAAATTTCATGAAACTTTTATAAATTTATATACATTTAACTCTTTATATAATATAATATATATATTATATTAATTATTAATATATATTAATAATATATATATTATATATAAGTATAATATACTATATATATATATATATTATTATATAATTATGCTCTCTATATATATATATATATATATATATATATACTAATAAAGGAAAAGAAGATTTAAGGACAGTAAAAAGAACTTGTTCATTTTAACACCTTTAATACATAATTAGAAACTAAATAATCATTGACATACATATTTTTACCATTAAAATCATATTTTATAAGGTTATTACGCAAACAGAAACTATATAGTTACTGGCGTACAAATTTTTAGCATTAAATATATATAACATTATTTACCGCATTCATGGGATCTTTATGAAGACTTCAAATTAAACGCTCTAAAGTCTTTACAAATATCTCAGTTATTATCTCATTATCCTTAGGTAGTCTGTCTCGTCAATACCATTCCAAACGATATGCACATATGTAAAAAGTTCTCTTACATTATGCCTCTCTTATATTCGAACTTCCATTCTGATTGTGTTTAGATGTTTAGAAAAAGTATTGAGTTAGTTGTTTGGTCTCGGGTTCCTCGCTCTGGCTAATTTATATAAATTTAACCCTTTATATAATTATATATATATTACTATATATATAATAATATATATTATATATATATATATTATTATATATATATATATATATATATATATATATATATATATATATATATATATATAATATATATATATAATTTATAATATATATATATATTATATATAAAGTGCCAAATACAATCTGTCAGAGTGTTTACATATACCAAGAAAAAAAAAAGTAATTCGTCTGTTCATAAAAACAACTTTGGTACTATATATGGTGATATGACTAGGCACACGTGAAAAATGCAGATCTGGTGGGGTTTCCTTTTATATATCGATTGCAACTGCGGACCCTGGGATCCTGATTTCCCCATTGTATAGATGTCTTGTATAGAGGTATATCTGTTAAAACGTACAATATGTACACAACGGTAGATAAACCTAACGAAAATAGAACACTTTTAAGACAGAGCACAGAACTAGTTCAACGCTTAACAGCTAAAACGACTCTGTTTAAAATGAGTTTAGACCTACAAGTAATGATAATCCCTGCTAATAACTAGCTTTAAAGAGATAAATAATTTTTCGTCCAATCACATAAATAACAGCGTATAAGGAGAAAAGGGTATTTTTTAATCCAATAACAGAGAATGACTGAGTGGTAGATTGAGCGATATTTCAACCAATCACAGGATAGGCTAAAAGGAGATAGGTTTACTCCATCCAATCACAAGAAAGGCAAACATTTCTCCTTATCAACTCAAAAGTCTCCTGAACTCATATCGATCAGATTAAAATTTTTTTGGGCTTGTTTCTAATCTGTTATCATGTTTTGTTATGACTGTCTTCAGCTTGTCAACTTGCGCTTTAGATGACGACGTGTATCATCACGATTAACTGAATATAATATATATATTATATATATATATATATTATAATATATATATATAAAATATATATATTATTATATATATATAATAATATATATATATATATATATATATTATATATATATATTACAATTGTGCGTCTGGGGCGTGGGGCTGCTAGCCACGAAGACTCTAAGCAGCCCTGACGGAAAGAAACGCCAGTTTATAGTGAACAACGCATTCAACTTTCAACATAAAATATTCTCTATTGAAGGTGTTCTCAATGACAACTCAACTTACCCATTCAATGGTGAACCTGGCATAGAGGACATGTCCAATGAGAACATCAGCAAGCACCATCAAATCCTCAAAGTTTCTTTCTACCTGGGCGCTACTTTCTGTTCGGATCATCCTGTGGCCGCCTGATACGTCGCCTTCTCACTGCGATGGTGCTGGACCAACTGCACGTAAGAGTACAGTGATCTTAATGTGTGCACACCTGTCTCTCACCTGACAGCCACTCGCTCTACAACCGACGTCTTCTTCCAGGTCCGGAGAGCGAAGTGTGCTCGCGGCATTGTCACTGGGGGGAGCTCTGTGGCATCTGGGGCAGGGGGCTGCTAGCCCTACTGAAGACTCCTAAGCAGCCTCCGGGAAGAAACGCACTTTATCGTTGACAACGCTCAACTCTTCAACATCAAATATCCCTCTATTGAAGGTGGTTCTCAAGACAACTCACTTACCCCCTTCAATATATATTCTTAATATAGAGGGTATGAAAACGTTTTTACTCTAAAACTTTTATTACTATATTAGTAAAATATACATTGGGTGTACAAGTATAAATAAAATTAATTCACCTCCATCCCCTGGTGGAAATGTAACATACGCTCCAGAAAGCTTCTTTTTTTATAATTGTTATTATATAATTGATTCAACCTCTTCCTTGCAC
>JABUQX010035003.1:0-15000 GCA_015478945.1 Trachelipus rathkii
AGAGAGAAACTCGCGGCTTCTTTTAAATCTGTCATTTTTGTTGCGTTACGTACATACATTTCTGGACCTCCACATTTTTCAACAGCAACCTGTAAATTTTCCCCACTCCACAAAGCTTTACTTTTTAAATGATCAATTGCATTTCTAGAGATCCAGTATCAATTCCAAATGGCTCAATGTGGATTTCGTTACTATTTGTGTTGAGAGGATTTACTATGAATGCTAGAGTGATTTTGTTGGTTTTGAATTGCTCAAATCTGTCAGCAAATTCATCTTTAATTTTTTTTATTGTGCTGAAGTAATTTGTGTCAACAGTTGCACTGGTTTTATCGCGATATTGCTTTAGAAATTGAAAATTAAGTAATTTACCGCTCTGAATATCTTCTGCAAAAAGAATTAATTTTTCTTCAAAACAAACCAATTCTTCTACCAAAACATAGGCTGGGTTTCCCTTTCCTTGCAGTTTTAGATTCAGCTCATTTAATTTCGCTGTGATAACCACCACAAAGTAAAATTTTTGCAATCATTTGTCGTTCTCTAATTCAGGGTGATTAATGCCTTTTTCATATATTAATGTATTTATTTCATTCAAGCACAAAGCAAAACGTTTCAACACCTTACCTTTGGAAAGCCATCGCACTTTATTGTGAAGGAGGTCGGAAGGAGGTGGGAGGAAGGAGTCTTCATTTCGTTTAAGAATTCTTTAAACTGACGATGGTAGAGTGCTTTTGACAAGATGCTGTTAACAATCTTGATTACCAAATTCATGACCTCAACTATTTCGGCCGGAAATGTTTGGGCACAAAGCGCTTCTTGGTGTATTATGTTGTGAAACGTAAGAATTTTGTGGTTTATTTTGCTCTGAAGAATCGTTGTTGCCCCTTTATTTTTTCCTGTCATACTTCTGGCTCCATCAGTTGCTATTGAAACGATTTTATTTAAATCGATCTTATTGACTTCAAGGCATTTTTCACTGCATTCGCTATATCTTTTCCTCTAGTTTGTCCCGAGAGTGGTAGCAATTCTAGAAGTTCTTCTTTTGGACCTTGGGAAGACATATACCTGACAAAAAGGGGCAACTTGTGCCGTGTCTTTTATGTCGCAAGACTCATCTATAGCAAGTGATAAGGCAGAAGAAAGTTGAATATCTTCCACCTGCAAATATGTTAAATTTGAAGACATTTTAGCTATTCTATCTTGTGCTGTTTTAGCGGATAGTGGCAAATCTTTTATTTTTTTCAAGATTTCTGGTTTGTTTTTGAAATCACGGAAAAACAGTCTTCAAGAATGCACGTATGAAGCAATCTTTGACATGCTCACCATCTGTGAATGGTTTGCCTGTTTTAGCGGATAGTGGTAAATCTTTGATTTTTTCAAGATTTCTGGTTTGTTTTGAAATCACGAAACATTCTTTCAGATGCACGTTAGAAGCAATCTTGACAATACTCACCATCTGTGAATGGTTTGGCAAATTTCTAGTGATACGCGAAGTTTTGCCAGATTAACATTACTTGTAGATTGCGTCCAGTTACTTAACATGGAACTTGATTGCTGTTTTTGTTTTTGGAGCTCGTCGACAGCTTTTTTTCCGTTCTTCGCCGGCTGGATATTTACTAGCAAACTGAGTATGTTTTTTAGTGAAGTGTCTCTCTAAATTTGATTTCTTATTGTGTGCGAGTTTTTCGTGGTAAATGAGACAAGTCGGAAGGCCATCTGAGTTGCATATGAATAAATAATTGCAAAACTTGTCATCTGAATTCTCGATGCTCTTCTTCAGTTCTTCTCTTTTTTTGGTAGATGCCATGCTTGCGGTGAAGCTGTAATAAAGAATTTTTAACATTATTATTTAGGTATCCAAAACAACAGATGACAAGTTTTGCAATTATTTACTAAGTCTTAGTAAATAGTTGCAAAACTTGTCATCTGCTGTCCATCGATTCAGACGATCGATTTTTAAACATGTTTTTTTTTTTAAAAAAATAATATTTGCGTGGTGAAGTAAAGAGCCGCAGCTTCACATCCAAAGAGCCGCATGTGGCTCGCGAGCCGCAGGTTGCCGACCCCTGATATAAATGATTGGCATATTTGCAAAGATTTAGAGAATTTTAATATAAAATAGTTATAAACATCATGTGGAAGTGTTAAATATAATAATAATATTCCTGTATTATATTTAATGTCAACCTTACATATATATATATATAAAAAATCATTGTAAATATATTTAACACTTGTATCTATTTAATTTTAGCCTTATAATATATATATATATTAGTATATATATATATATATATATATATATATAATATATTATATATATATATTATATATATATATATATATATAATTATTGTAAAGATAATAATTATTAAATTTCTAATTATTAGTAAGTTTTTATTATCCTTAATTTTTACTTTCTTAAATAAAATTACATGTATGTTAAGAGTTTAAATAACGAAACTTAGGCTCAGGATATGAAAAAAACATGTTTTTACATACCTAAAACCAAAAAGCGAAATATTTCTCGACCAATCACATGCGCGGGCATATAGAGATAAGGATTACTCCCACCAACACAAGAAAGGTAAACATTTTCTTCTTACCTGCTCAAAGGATTTACCGACCCAGCATGTTTCAGTTTGAAATATATTATAGAAATAATAATAACATTGAATTCTCCGATTCTTGTCTATACTGGAATTACTTTTTGACCTAGTATTAGGCTTAAATCAGCCCCTGGATACAAAAAAAAGGTTTATCCTAAATTTAGGCCTAACGTAGTTATTGCACCCATTTTTTTACGGAAAGAGGTCAGTTTGAAATATATTTTTGACCTGGTATTAGGCCTAAATCGCCGCGGGGAAACAAAAAGGCTTATCCTAAATTAGGCCTTAAGGTAGTTATTTCAACACATTTTACAGAGAGGTCAGTTTCCTATCTGTAAGGAGAGTGCGGTTGTTGTGTTTTCTCGTGCTGGAATTGTCAATGTACATAGATAATAATAAAGAAAATCTGAAATAATTTAAAAAACTTTGAAATATTTTTAATTAACATTGGGCGAATAATATAAATGTAAGTGAATAATTGTTATTTTTAAATAAAAACCTAGAATGTTTTAATAAAATACATGCTATGTTAACAGAGAACTTATTTTGTTATTTTATACTTATTACATGGCTAAAGATGATGTAAAGAAGTAAGTCAATAGAACAAAACGTGGCATAGCTTGGTGAGGGGTGCTAGAGGCTTGCCTTACTGATTTACTGCTTTAAGGTACGTAAAATATATGTTTTTAATAAAATTTCATAAAATTTTAGTAAAAATTATTTTAAAACTTGATAGTTATAAAATTTATAAACAAAAAGTATTAACAGTTAATAATAAATTCTTTGTTCAAAGATAATGATTGATTTATTATAGAAGTTTTAAGAAACTTTGAAATAATTTTAGTTATATTTGAATGAGTAATATAAATGTACGTGTTTAATTAAAACAAAAATTTAATAAATTATACGTTATGTGGGTAAGTGAGTGTAAGTGTCATAGTGAATGTGTGTTCTAAATAATAATAATAACAATAGGCATGAAGTAAATAACACTAAGTATAATAATAAAAATAATAATAAATAATAAAAATAATATAAAAATAAAAATAATAATAAAATAATAATAAAACAAAATTAAAAAACATAATGTTAATAAATATATGGTGTGTGTGTGTGTGTGTGTGTGTGTGTGTGTGTGTGCTAAATAATAATAACCATAGGCATGAAGTAAATAACACTAAGTATAATAATAAAAATAATAATAAAAATAAAATAATAAAAAATAATAAAAAGTATTAAAACAAAATAAAAAACATAATGTTTAAATCATTTGAGTTAAAGCCGTAAAACATATGAGTTATATAGCAGTAAAACATGAGTTAAAAGCAGTAAAGCAGTAAAACAAAAGCAACTAATCCCCCCCCCCCCTTGGTGTTAGGTAACACCTCTATTGATTTACTGATTTCTGCTTTAAGGTATGTAATGTTAATAAATATAGTGAGTTAAAGCAGTAAAACATATGAATTAAAAACCCCAGTTAAAAAAAAAAAAAAAAAAAAAAAAATGGAAAAGTTTTTAAAGCAGTAAAGCAGTAAAACAAAAGCATACTAATCCCTTTGTTGCTAGGTAACACCTCTATTGATTTACTGATTTACTGCTTTAAGGTATGTAATGTTAATAAATATATGAGTTAAAGCAGTAAAACATATAGTTAAAGCAGTAAAACATGAGTTAAAGCAGTAAAGCAGTAAAACAAAAGCATAATAACCCCTTGTGTTAGGTCCAACCTCTATTGATTTACTGATTTACTGCTTTAAGGTAATGTAATGTAATGTTTTTAATAAAATTTCCTACATTGTAGTAAAATAAAAATGTTTTATATCAGACACTCTGGTTTTTTTTCTTCCTTACATACAATTTTTAAAAAAAATTTATAAATTAAAAAGTATTTACGTAAAGATATATAAAAGATGTCTGTAATGAGTTACAGTTTTAGAATCGCAAAAATGTTTTAATAAAAATTTTTAAAATATGAATAAAAATGAATGACTCATGGTAAGTACATTTGAAAAGAAATTCTTTGAATAGTTTATATTGAATATCATATTTTTCGTTCGCGCGGGAATATTGCGCCTGCGGGCGCACAGCGCGGGCGGTAAACGCGGAAATTATTGCGCTGCGGGCGCTCAACGGCGTGCGGGTACCGCCGAAAGAACGCGCATGCCGGCACTCGCGGCGGGCGGGAGATCCGGTGGGGGGTGCAATGGGGGGGGGGGGGGGGGTTTTTTTAGTTTGTTGGGAGGTTTTTTATGGGAGGGGCCGCCCCGCCCAGGGGCATGTGGTGGGGGAGAGCGCCCCGCCCCCCGCACCTCTGCGGGTGGCGGGGTGGCCGTCGATTGCGGCGAAATCCCCACGCTGCGCCTGGTGGGCAGCTTGTGGCCTAGGGGAAGACATTAAATTAACTCTGTTCTATGATGTGGGTAGAAAAGGCTAGAAAGGAAACATCCTAGCAACTTATAATATACTCCAATCGATCCTCATACATCCTTATAACATAGGGATAGATTCAATATTAGTGTTATTCTATGATCGGTAGGCTAGAAAAAGCTAAATCATACTAGGAAGCATCCTTTTAGCAACTTGTAATATACACCATTCTATTCCTCATACCTTATAAACATAAGGGGTAGACCATCAATAATTAGGGCTATTCTAGGCTCATGGAGTAGGGAGCCATCAAATAAATCTGAGTCCATCAAAAGATGAGTCATTAAGTTGAGTCCCGCAATAGTTGAGCCCATTCAAAAGATGCGGCATTAAAGTTTGAGCATCAAATTGAGACAATCAAAGTCCGAGGCATCAAACCTACAAGGTCAAAAAAGCTACAAGGCCAAAAATTGATACCCTGGAATACAAAAGAGTTGACCGAAAATTTGGGTTCTCAAAATTGTCCCCCTGGAAAGACCAAATGCTGACATTGTGTAACGTAGACCGTGGGTGTTGTGTGTTGTGTACGCGTGTGTGTTGTGTGTGTGTGTTAGGGTTTGAATATATATATATATATATAATATTATTATATAATATATATATATATATATAATATAATTATATATAATAAATATTATATATATATATTATAATATATATATATATATATAATTATTATTAGTTTTGAATATAATATGATATAATATATATATAATATATATATATATATATATATATAATATATATATATATATTTATATATATATATATATATATATATATATATAATATATATATAAATATATATATATATATATAATTATATTAGTTTTTATAAACTAATAAATGAATATAAATCAATCAAATTGAAACCCCTAGTGTGCTTTGTAAGATGGGCATGAGCATGTTTGGGTAGGTGGTTTGACTGGGACAGTAAAAAACGTCCCAACTTGTGACTTTTTTACTGTCTGTATATTCTTAATGCCTTAATGTCTTAATATATATATATATATATATATATATATATATATATATATATATATATATATATATATATATATATATATATATATATATATATATATATATATTTTTTATTTTTTTATAATATATTATTTGATTTTGGGTTTCCACGTGTTTGTCAGCGCGTTTGTTCAAAGATATCGTTCCACGTGCTGCTTCTCGAGAGACCTAATAAAAATAAAAATAATTCAAATTAAAATAATTCAAATAAAAATAAACATAATTACAATACGTAAATAATTAAAATAAAAATAAAAATAATTACAATACGTAAATAATTAAAATGATTAAATAAAAATAAAATTTTCGATATCTCAAATAGGTCTAAAAGTGTAACTGCTTCGAAATGTGCGCGTAGGCAAAAATGCCTCTCTCTCTCTCTTACCCTATATATATATATATATATATATATATATATATATATATATATATATATATATATATATAATATAATAATATATATATATATATATATATATATTATATATAATTATTATTATTATTATTATTATTATTATTATAATTATTATAATTATTATTGGGAATCCACGGACTCGCTTATATAGACTTCAAAATTAAATTATGTATTCTCTCAAATCATAGCGTTGGATGTGTGGACTAAAGGTCATAAATTTGCCCTAGAGGTAAGCGGTCGAGTTCTATTTTGAAATATGACCTATAACAGGGAAAGAACTCGAACAGGTGAAGACGGTAAGGCTTGAGGCAAAAAGATCGGATAAGTGTAGATGCAAAGGGACGGTGAAAAGTCGTGAGTCATGGCCACGGGGGTGCGGGTGTGTGCGTGTGACAGGGGTTCGAGTTAGGATCGGTACAATCCTTGATACGGTATCAAGGTCTGAAATGGTATCAAGGTCAGAAATGGTATCAAGGTCAGGTAAAAATAGGGATGCACAAAAATTAATGTTACCCGAAAAAAGGTCAAGGCCAACAAATTTAGCGTGGGCCCAAAATTGACCCATGGAAGACCAAAGGGGGGCGTAAAATAGGGGGCAATACGTACGACGGAGGCGAAGCCTCCGTCAGGCAAGCCCCTTCTTCGAAGGGGCGTCAAGAAGTTCAAGGCCAAAAAAGGTCAAGGCCAAAAAAGGTCACGGCCAAAAAAGGTCAAGGCCAGGTAAAAATTTGGGCCAAAAAGGTCAAGGTCAGGGGGGGTAAAAGCGACCGTGCTCCGGAATGGCCTTGTTACTACTATGCCCAAGTATATTTATTTTATAAATTAAAATAGTATCTTTAAGGAATAATAAATGCAAATATATATATTAATAACTTTTTTTATGGTTGTGTTTATTCAAAAAATATTCCATTTCCTTTCCAGTAAGTATTAACAAAGCTTAGCTATTAGTTTTAACTTGATTACAATTTACAAGAAGATTCTTTAACTTGCTATAATATATAAGAAATAAAAATAATGAAAGAAGACCTAATTAATCAGCTGAAAAAGACAAAATAAAAAACGCTATACTCAAACATGAATAATAATAATATACTCCTTTAAGATAAAGATAGATATCATTCAATACTCAAATTCAAAAATTCTCAAATTGTGGATGCTAAAGCATTAAGCTTTCACTGGTATCTGGCGAGAGCCTGTTCCTTTTTGGAGTGTTTTATTCCCACCTACACTAAAAATGCGCTCGCTCTCGATTGATGAGGGAAGGGGCTGAAATTATTTGCTTGAAAGCACTGATAATAATGGAAACTTTGGCCCATTTTTCATGCCACACAGAAAAGGATTCTCTTCTGCAGCAGCATCTCCATGTTTTCCGTAGCCTCATCTCCTCTTTCACAAATTGCAAATTTGAATTATCTTTGCGCCTTGATGACTGTCTCTTCAGTTTTTTTCGATGTGGTCCTTGGTGTGATTTCCTTTGATGGTGAATGAAGGATGTCAATGCAATTTTCGGCCATGAAACTTATCAAGTCTTAACATAATCCAATCCTCTTCATTCTTCAGTAAGGTTTATTTGCTGAAAAAGCCACCATCGTCACTATCAATGCTTTTGCCAGGGGTTGCTGATAAAGAGGCTTCCACCACTTGTGAATCTTTTTTTTTTTGTCCGCGAGCAAGCTCCCTCGGTATGCTATTTTAAATGCATTCTAGAAAGGGTTCACCGTCCGAAGATGCCATTCTTGGTGAGGTTCAGCCTGGCTTAAAATGATTCCTTAAATAAAACCTTTTATTTTTTTTCAATATTTTTTGACAGTTGTCACCGCCGCTCACGGACAGAACCCTATTTCAAGGAGGGGTGTTGAACGCCTCCAAAAATTCATATAATGCAAATTACGCAGATGAGCATAGACGTAGGCTTTAAAGTGAGTGAGATTAAATTCAGTAGGAAACACAGAAGAAGGAAGAGAATTCCACAGAACAAGAGGTGGCAGGAAAGAAGGAAAGGTACCGCAGCGAACTAGTCTGGGGGTAACTAATATCAACACAAAACTCATGTGGCGAGGCAACTCTTGTGCTACGAGGGCGTCGTAAAAGCTGGTGGACGCGAGTGGAAAGTTTCCCTCGAGCACTTGCCGCTACGGTATCTATAGAAAAGAGATAAAGCACCAGTATCGCACAGCAAAGATAGGGGGGGGTAATATAATAGTCAAGTGAACTAGAAAGTACAGGACAGTTTATAATCCTTTTGGCCTTTGACTCGACCCTATCCAAAAGCCTGGGTGAAAACCAAAGCCCCCCCCCCCAGATATGAGAGCAAGTACTCTATACAAGGGCGGATGAGACCTTTACATAGCTGGAGTAACTGAGAAAGAGGAAAAAAGTTCTCGCAGTCTAAAACAGAACTCCCAGTTTTCTTGAGGCCGCCCTAAGCCAACCGTTGTGAATGTGAGGTTTCCAAGACATTTTTTTGTTTATGCTAAGGCCAAAGATGTTTATATTGTCAACAGGAGAGACGAGAGAACAGTCAAAAGAGATAGGAAAGTTAGTTGTCTTAGAGAGGGAGATTTGTAGAAGTTGGGTTTTTTAAGAATTAAATTTCACAAGGTTGAGACGACCCCCACCCGGAAATTCTAATCCAGACAGCAAGAATAGAATAGGACAGATTAAGACCAGAGACATTCTAAGAAGTAAAAGGGGAGCTAGAATTGGAATGAAGTTGAAGAATGAAGGCCGAGTCACAATCATAATTGAGTGGATGAGTTAGATTTGCAGTGAGAAAGATCATTAAGAAAAGGCAGGAATAAAGTAGGAGAATAATACAGAGCCTGAGGAACTCCACTATTGACAAAAAAAGAAGTTGCCCCATCAACACAGCCGATATTATGAGCGATTTGAAAGAAAGCTAGACATAGTAAGCAAAGAGAAGAAGGAACCCAAAGGAGGCTCTGAGAGCAGTGACGCGTGCCAATCATACCCGTCAAATGCTTTGGATATGTCAGCGCCACCACGCAAGTCTCCCCGTAGTTCCTAATGGCGGAAACCATAAATCTAAGATAGGATAGTATATCACCAGTAGACCTCGAGCGCCGAAAGCCATACTAGCGATCGGACAAAGAAGGGAATGCGATTCCAGATGGTCTAAGAAGTGAGAGTTGAGAAGGGTTTCAAAGATCTTAGATGGAATACAAGTCAGAGCTATAGGGTGATAATTAGAAGGAACAGAGCGGCTTCCTTTTTTCGGAATAGGTTGGACATTTGCGCGCTTCCAACACTGAGGGAAAGTGCTAGTATTGAGGCATAGAGAATATAGTTGAACGAGGGGCGGGGTCAGCACGGAAGCACACTCCCTCAAAACTCGTTGAGGAATGCCATCCGGGCCACCCGCCTTCCTAACGTTCACAGATTTCAGGAGCCCATGCATCCAATCAAATGTAATCACAGGTAAAGGCATAGGACACGTGAGAGGAGAAGGAGGAGGAAGAGGAATGACAGAATCGTCCAGGGTTGAGTTTGAGGAAAATAGGAGGCCAAAAAAACTGGCCTTTTCAGTTGGAGTATTAGCAACAGAACCATCAGAGCGAATAAGAGGAGGAAAGGATGATTTACAGAAGTTGTTAGAGATGTTTTGGCAAGAGGCCAGAACAGATATGTACAGTAGGAGAACCAAGGTCAGACGCACTTTCGTTTAATGAAAGTCCGCTTTGCTCGTCGAAGAGTACTCCTGCAACAATTTCTAGCTGAATGAAAATTAGCAAGAGTGGTAGGAGAATGAGAATTTTTCCACACCCGATACGCACTGTCTTTAGCCTGAATGACCAGAGAACAAGCGTGATCGAACCATGGATTTTGAGGAGAAAAAGATTTAGTCGAAGAAGGAATGAACCCTGCTCTCCCAATCAAATTACAGCTCCACTTATCGGCAGTAAGCAGAAGCGTCTTCAGATTCAAAGCAGTCACTCCAATTATAGTTAGCGTAGAAGCAACGCAACCCCCCAATCGGCCCGATCAAAGTGCCAGAAAAACCGCATAGGGTAGGATGGAGCTGTTGGAGAGAAAGTATAAGAATTAGATTTAAGGTTGTTGGCCAAGATTACCGATAGGAAGCGAGTGGCGTGTCTTAATGGAGTAAAGAACTAGTGGTGAACATAGGTCAAGGTTATTCAAGAAATTCATTGGGAAGTTCGGAATGTGTGTAGGTTCTTAATTAGTTTGCTCCAGATCGTTGAAGAAAAATACTGAATGATTTCGCTTTCATCCCCATCCTAAATCAGTATGAATAAACCCATCAATTCAGTGTTGTGTAACATTGAACTCCTAAATCAATGTTCTCAACCTTTTTGTATTTGTGCCCCACTTTTCCATATCAATTTATGTTGTGCCCCCTTTCAATTATTTCATATATATATATATATATATATATATATATATTTATATATTATTTTTTTGTTTATATATATATATATATATAATATATATATAATAATAATATATTATATATATATATATATATATTATAATATATATAATATATATATATATATATAATATATAATATATAATATATATATATATATATAATATATATAATATATATATATTATAAATATATATATATATATATCTATATATATATAATATATATATATACTATATTATATATAATATATATATATAATATATAATTTATTGGGTATTTGAAAATTATCAGCCCTTTTCCAATTATATTATAATTTGGATTTAATCAAAATGTTTATTTAAAATTAAAATCGATTGTAAGCGCTAAAAATGAACATCATGTGTCTGGCATGTTTCCGAACAAGATACGACATAACGATGTCTTATATTTATACCGTTTTCAAGTTTCAGTTCCAGACTTTTAGCAGCATCGTAACACACTCGAAGGTAGTTAATGTGCCATGTTATTATAATATTCGCCGTTTAGGTTTCCGTTTTTAAAAAGAATAATTTTTTAGTGTAGTGAAGAAGCATGGATAAATATTTAATTGGACGTAAGAGGGAATCTGACTATTGTGATGTCTCAACCTTAGCAATAGCAAAAAGTTCTTAGTTTCAAAATTTAAATTTAGGAAATATGCTGAAGAATATTTATTTTGGATTTATAAATACCGAAATGAATGGCTAAGAAAGGCCTCTGTGTGTTCTTTGTTCAAAAATTTTGGCGGCTGATAGCCTGAATCCAAACAAAAATTTAAACGGCATTTGGAAGCACTTTATAGGGAGTATGTTAACAAACCTCGTGAATTTTTTATTGCTAAACAAAAATCTAATATTCAAAATTCTTTTTCTGTAAGTGAAAAAAACTTTACTAGTTTCTTACAAAGTTGCATATAAAATAGCAAGGTGCAAAAAAACCTCACCCCATTGGAGAGCAACTTATTTTGGTGAACAACTTATTCTCCCAACTGGAATTGAAATTGTGGAAACTATGTTTGGAGATAATTTTGCCAAAAAACTTCGTTGCATACCGCTATCAAATGAAACTGTTGGTCGTCGAATTAGCGATATGTCTGAAGCTTTTGTCGAAGCTTTGTGACAAACTTTTCTTAATTCAGCTTGACGAGGCAACAGATAGCAACAAGAATTGTCATCTAATTACTTAAGTTCGATTTTGTGATGGATTAAGTTGAAGAGCTATTGTTTTGCAAACCAATAGGAAGAAGAGCCACAGCAATTAAATTGTTCAAAATGTTGGACGATTATATATGCAAAGCAAACATAGTGCAAAAGTTATATTGGAATTTGCACAGATGGTGCTCGATCAATGTCTGGACGCTTCAATAGTGTGCAAGCGCCTGTGAGGGAAAAATCTCCACAATGTATCTGGACACATTGCATGATCCACAGGGAAGCTATTGCTTCAAAAGAAATGAGTCTTGATTTAAATATTGAATTAACAACAGTTGTAGCCGTAGTAAAAAAATGAGACCCTTAAAATCAAGACTATTTTCTTCACTTTGAAAAGACATGGGAGCGGAACATTCAGCTTTGCTATTTTACTGTGACACAAGATGGTTATCACGGGGCAGTTGTCTGAGACGTGTTTACAAATTAAGAGATGAACTTGTAATCTTCTTGGAAGAGGAAAATCGCTAGGAATCGAAGAAGTTTCGAGGCACCATATTTGTGATGGAATTAAGCTACTTGGTAGACATATTCGATAAACTAAATATATTAAATCTTAAACTCCAAGGGACAAATACACATATCTTACATATGAGTAACACAGTAAATGCTTTTTGTAGAAAATTAGTTATGGAACACCAAAATAAAGGAAAGAAAATTAGAAATGTTTACAAATGTGGATTAGTTTGCTAAAACATACACGGCAGAAGAGCAACATATCAATATATTATTAGCAACTATTGAAAATCATTTGACAATGCTGAGGAAGAATTTTAGAAACTATTTTAAAAAGGACGACAACATATTAGCAAAATACCAGTGGTTTAGAAACCCCTTTGAAGACGTTCCTGAAGGACTTTCTATGGAAGAAGAACAATTTATAGACTTCACGCCAATCGGCGAAATCAAAACAGAATTTGCTTCTAAATCACTATTTGAATTTTGGGCCGGTTTTCACGATAAATTCTCTGCACTCAAGTCAGGAGCTTTTCGCATACTTTTGGCTTTACCAACATCTTATCTTTGCGAAATAGGATTTTCTGCAGTGGCTGTCTTAAAACAAAATATAGATCTCAGCTAAATATAGAAAGAGAACTAAGGGTATCGATTTCTAATATATCTCCATCATATGAAAAGCTTTGCTCTGCAAGACAGGCTCAAGGTGTCATTAATTTTTTAATTTACATTTAACATGTAAGCTGTAAGGTAAATGTTTAATTTTTAACGTAATATTTTTATTATTTACATTTTTATTTTCTTTCAGAATGTATTTTGTTTTTTTCTTTGCCTTAATTTTCATTAATCATGTAATAATTATCGTAATTATATAATCATTGTAATAACGGATTTTTAAAAATTTTAAGGATTTATTAAAAAAAAATTATTTTGCTATCAGAATATAGTTTTTGTCTTTTCATTTATTTCAATAAAGTTTTTTATATAAATTTTCACTTTTCTTCGCGCCCCCCTTTGAGATATTTCGCGCCCCACAGGTTGAGAACCACTGCCCTAAATAGAGGACCTCAGTATTTGGATGAGAAGATATAACAGTTCGTGAGAAGTAGTAAGGTAATCAAAAAAGGCATGAAAATCTATTCCGTTAGGAGAACAGTAGCAGAAGCACAAGATTATTGTAGTAGAAGGAAGAAAGATTTTAAGCCACAGAACATCGAAGTTAGGAGATTCGAAATTCTCGAGACGTTATAGGAGTGTTTATGTTTACATATGCACATACTCCACCCTTCAGGCGGAAATTATAAAATAAGTTATAGTTGGATATATTAAACGAGTTAGAAGATGAATTCTTAGCCATCTGGGTCTCAGACAAGAACAAAAAATTAGGGTTAGAGTTAGAAAGGTGGTATTCCACGGATGCAGAGTTAGAGTGCAAGCCACTGGTGTTGGTAAAGTCAAGAGAAAGCCCGCGCCTGTGCATATCTGCTATCATACACGCACACACAATCATAAAAAAATGGACAGAAACAAACAGACAAAAACCAATTAGGAGAATTGATGGATAAAATTATCTTACGGTTTTTTTTCAAAACCTAAATTTGAATATTTCTGAAATTTTAAGGAACACGCTAATTATATCACCGTAATCATATAATATAACAGTTTAATTTATTAAAACTTGTATATTATTATTTGTACGCACCTTATTCGGAGATTGTTAAATAGACAGCTCGACGTGTCAACGTAACCAGCATCACACACACTCACGAAATTTGCGTACAAAAAAAAAAAAAAAAAAATTTTTTTTTTTTTTTTTTTTTACGAAATTGCGTACAAAAAAAGAAAGAAAAATACTATTGATCAACTAAAAAGGGAAGCTAAATCTGTATAAATAATAATGGCTGTCCAAATTGGTAAATGTTACGCTAAAACCCAAGTTGAAGAAACGCTAAAAATCTAAGTTAAAAAGAAGTCGAGGAGAAAAAAATATAACCTAGTACTATATATATATATATATATATATGTATATATATATATAATATATATATATATATATATATTATATATATATATATATATATATATATAATATATATATATATATATATATATATATTCAAATATAGATATATATATATATATATATATTATATTAGTGATGGGGACCGGATGTCAAAATTTGACTGTTTGCGGATGCAGATCTTAAAGATGAGGAGGATGCGGATGCGGAATCTTTAAGTAGATGAGGATGCGGATGTGCGGATGTTTATTCTTTGAAGTTGAATAAAAATTATATATATATATATATAATATAAATATATAATATATATATACTATATATATATATATATATATATATAAATATATATTATATTATATATATATATAATATATATATAAATATAATATAATATAATATATATATAGTACAGA
>JABUQX010035003.1:17500-20000 GCA_015478945.1 Trachelipus rathkii
CATAAACTCCCATGATAAAGATGACAATAATATTTATTTATATGTATTTAATCAAATGTGGAAAACATCCGCAACATCCTCGTTTTTCAAAAGAGGATGCGGATATGCGTTGGTGAGGATGCGGATTTTCAGATTTAGGTGCGGATGTTTCCGGCAAATGCGGATCGGAATGTCATGTCCCCATCACTATATATATAATATATATATATATATATAATATATATATATATATATTATATATATATATATAATATATATAATATATATATATATATAATATATATATATATATATATAATATATATATATATATATATATTACGGGGTACTAGGAATGTCGAACGGATTCGTAAAAACTGAAATTAACTGCAACTGAAATTCTGATTGAAACAGAATGAATATGACTGTAACAATAAAGAAAGAATACAATCGACTTTTCCCAGACCCCTGATTATGAAAATGAAAAACTGTCAATAGTAAGAATAGGAAAAAATTAAGTCTCTCACCGTGAATCTCTTCCCACTTCTAAGACCTTCAGTCTTCACTCTGATATACTGAAATATGCTGAGACAAACTCAGTCTTAAGCTGAAAAGATTTTAATCCAACGGAAGGTAGTTGTCATGGAACTATCTGTCTGTTCAGTATCATCGCGGGTATTTGTGCGCATTGTCAAGTTGAAAGATTGAATCTTGATGAGTGAGTGGTGGTATGAACAATGACAGCGACAACCTTATATAATGTTTATAATAAATAATAAAGAAAACCAAAAACAACAGGGATAATAAAGAAGAGTAAAACTGAGACTTTACTTTCAAAAGATTATTACACAATATAAAATGTGTACAAAAAGAATATTCTATGAAATCATAGAGACGGTGACTTATTGAGACTATAGTGGATTGAAATCAATCCACTGATATTTAGATCGAAATAAATCCCTCGACGTTTAATCAGTACAAGAATTAATCAGCGAAATAATGTAGACGATAATTTCAACAAAATTGAACCTCTGAGACGGAAATAAAACAGCAACTGAATTTAATGACGTATTCTGAAAGATATGAAATGAAATGATGTCTGCGATTGAAAGAAGAATGAAATAGTCTGCAACTAGAATATGAAGAAGTAATCCCAAGATAAAATGAAGAAGTCGCAACCCAGAAATAAAAAGTAGCCAAGGATAGAAGTATCAATATCCAATTCTAACCTGGGAATAAAATTGCCATCCAAAGATAGAATGTATCCAAAGATAGAATATGAAGAAATCGCAAACCGGAAATAAAATGAAGAAGTCTGCAACTAGAAGTTGTGGGGGTTTGGCTATTTAGTTTTTTTTGTTTTGTTGTCTCATAATTTTTATTTTGTTTTTTTAGGTACAGCATGAGAGAAGGAAAGATGAGATTTCGTGAGCAGAGCAAAAGATGGAACGTCAAGGAACAAGGAGAGCGCTTGGACTTGCAGTGGGGGAATTTAAAAAAGTGTTGGGGGGTATTATTTAAATTAAATTAAATTTCAATTTTATTAATCATTTAATTGATTTAATTAAATAAGTGGAATTAATTTGCTCCAATATTTTTCAGTTATTTACTTTGGTTTGATTTAATTTTTTTGAATTAAATTATCAATTGATGGATTTATGAATATTAATGGATTATTTTATTTAAATAATGAATAATATAATGGATGGATAATTTTGGAAATTGAGGGTTGATGAACTGACTGGAGGTAGATGTTTCAAGGGATTTCGATAGATTGGGAATTATTCTCTACTTTTTCAAGGGTAAGGGTAATTATTGCTTGTCGTAATTATTTTAATGGTTAATGGAATTCATGGATTAATATTTTTATTTTTATTGCTATTATCCCTTTTTATTAGTAGTAGTTTACTCTTTCGTTATAGATCTGAAGTATTGGTACGGGGTACTGAAAAAACGGTGAAAGGGTTCGTTCAGAGGTTTCATTAGAAGTTGGATCTGGAAGTAACTGGAAAAAAAAACTGGCTACTAACATTGGCCAGGTAGCTATTAATTTGTTGGTGTTGTTTATTTAATTGATTTTTTTTCTTTATTATTTTAAATTTACATTTCATTTAAGTTCATTTAATTTATTATTGATAATATTCATTAACTGATTCATGTTTAAAGTTTACTTATTATTTAACTGTTTTAAGATTTGCTTAGTTTATTGTTTATTAAAGATTCTTAATTTTTGCTTAAATATTTTTTATTATTAGTTTCATAATTTTTTTTCTTTATATTATATTGTTATTGTTTCATTGTTAGGGTTTTGTATTTTTGTATCATTTCAGTTTTTTTCTCTCCGGATTTGGTCTGATTGCATTTGGATGTGGAATTGGAATCTCTATCCTCGGATGGATTGGTTTCAGTGATTGGGTTCCCAAGTGGATAGAAAGGATATTGGTACTGGTTACCGATCGATTAAATAATTAACAAGGTGTACTACACCCGAAATAAAACTATAAAACCAGTGAATTTACTA
>JABUQX010035003.1:27500-52675 GCA_015478945.1 Trachelipus rathkii
TTTGGGGAAAGGGAATATAAGTGTCATAGGAAATTTTTAATTCTGATTGTTCTAGGTAATAAGCATGCATTACTAGAAACAGAAATAGTAGAAGGAAACATACCTTGGTTGGTGGGGACAGTAGTTTTGGATAAATTAAGGTCTAGGATAGATTTTAAAAATAAATATATTGAATGTAACCATTCTGTAATAAATGAAAAAATACCTTTTAATATGGATAGGAAAGGTCATATAAGAATAAAATTAAGGGAAAAAGAAAAAATGAAGAGTGTATGGCTAACACTTAGGGAAAATAGGTCTATATTGGATGAGGAAAATGGAAAAAAGCTTGTTTGCGATTACATTTACAATTCGGCCATTGCTCTTTTGATAAATTGCAACAAATGATTTGTAAAGCATGGGATCAAGATGAAGATTATCAGAGGGTGAAGAAGGAAAGGTTGCAAACGTTAAAGGAGATTTGTAGTAATTGCGAAACATGTAAAAAATATAAGAGAAATCCTGAAAGGCCTATGGTGGGTTTACCCCTAGCCAAACATTTTAATGAAGTGTTATCGATGGATATAGGTGAGCTGGAAGGGGAAAAATTTTTAGTTATGGTGGATTGGGCAACACATTATTGTCAGGCAAAATGGTTGAAGGATAAAAAAACCCTACATATAATGGAATGTGTAAGTGGAAAAATGGATTAGTTATGTTTGAGCACCTTCAAAAAATAAATAACGGATGGAGGTAGGGAATTTCAGAACGAAGAAATGATAGAATTTTCAGAAAAATGGGGCATAGAAATGTTATGTACTGCAAGTGAGAGCCCATGGAGCAATGGGAAAAGTGAAAAGACAGTGGGAATATTGAAAGAGGGTATGAGAAAATTAAAAGAAGATGGAGTTAAAGGAAGAGATTGGGTATTAATGTGGATGGTCAGTGCGAAGAATGATAGAATAATGAGTGGTGGGTATTCTCCCAATCAGAAAGTGTTTGGGATTCACTACAGAGGTAAACATGAGTTTGAAAGGCTCTGTCCTACTGAACTAGAGGAAGAAATAGAAGGAGCAAAACTAAAAGAACTAATGGAAGTTCAAATGCTGGTTCAAGATAAGATTCAAGAGAAAGAATGCAGAGATCGGATAAGGAGAGCTCTTAAAGGAAAGATCAGAATTCATAGAATAGAAGAAGCTCAAGTAGGAGATAAAGTTTATTATAAGAAAAAGGGTGAAGAAAAGTGGAGAGGACCTGGGAAGATAATTGGAAGAGACGGTAAAATTGTTATGGTTAAACATGGAGCGTTGATTAGAGAGGTGAATAAAATACATATAACGAAAATACAAAAAGTAAGAGAAGAAGGAGAGGAAGAGGAAAGGGAGGAGATAAGAGAAATGTTGGAAGAAGAGGAGGAGGAGGAGAAGGAAGAGGAGCAGGAAGAAGAAGAAGAAGAAGAAGAAGAAGAAGAAGAAGAAGAAGAAGAAGAAGAAGAAGAAGAAGAAGAAGAAGAAGAAGAAGAAGAAGATGAGGAAGAAGAGGAGAAAGAGGTTGTACCGGAGGAAGAGGAAGGAAGAGAATGGTGTTATTTATGGTATAATGGGAATTCATGTAGATGATCTAATATACGGTGGGAATGAAAGGTTTTAGGAGAAAATCATATCGAAAATAAAGAAAGAGCTGAAGGTTGGAAGAGAAGAAAGTAACGTTTTTAAATATCTAGGAATAGAAGTGGAACAAAAGAAAGGAGGTGATATTATTATAAGTCAGAAAAGTTACACAAGAGAAAAATTAGTGATATCTAAAATAAACAAGGATAATAAAGATGAAAGATTAAATGAAGAAGAGATGACAGAGTATAGATCATTGTTGGGAAAATTAAATTGGATGGCACAAAATACTCGTCCGGATCTTAGTTTTGACGTGAGTTTTTTTGGAAGAAAGATGAAAGAGGCTACGGTAGAAGATTATAAGGAGCTAGCTAAAGTGGCTCAAAGAGCAAAAAAAGAAGAAATTCAAATGAAAATACCAAAATTAAAGAAAGGGTACAATTGAGGGTTGAGGTATTACTCAGATGCATCTTTTGGGTAAGTGAGCGAGGGAAGGACACAGATAGGGTATTGCATATGGATAAGAGATAGAGAGGGTAATATATGTCCTTTATTGTGGAAGTCCAAAGTAGCAAAAAGAGTGGTTAGTTCAACTTTATCAGCTGAAACCTTGAGTATGGTGGAGGCTATAGAATGGGGGGAATATCTTAAATATTTGTGGGAGGAATTAACAATTACCAATGATTTTGAAAAAATGGATATTATAGCTATGACAGATTGTAAATCTTTAAGAGATAGCATAAATTCGACTAAGGGAGTAAAGAATAGGATCTTGAGAATAGAGTTAGCTAATTTAAAGGAAAAAATGGAAAATAGGGTGGTTAAGTCAGTAGAATGGGTAAATTCAAGGTTACAAATAGCAGATGGTTTGACTAAGAAAAATAATATGAAAAATATAATCGAATTAAGGAAGGCTTTGGGATGTAATTAGGGGGTGAAAAAAACAAAAGTTTAAATTATAAGATACTTGTTTTAGTTTTTAGGTATGTATGTGGGTCGCTTCACATAAAAGGGGCTCATGGTTTTTTCTTCTGTATCTGTCCAGTTTTAATGTGAGTTATTTTATATTCTTTTATTTTTTATAGGAATGATATGAAACTTTGATTTAGTCTTGTTTTTTATATCGGTTAAAATGATTATGATTTAAAGAAGTACTAATTTGATGATTATTTATTTTTGGTTTTCAACGGGAGTTTAACTTTTTCAACTAACGGATTTTTTGAATAGCTGTAGTAGAGGAAAAAAGAAAGCTATTTTTTTTTTTTTTTACTCCGGAAATTTTGATAGAAACTTTCATTTTACTTGTACCCTATACTATTACTATATTCTATCTGTATTCATTCTGAAAGTTTTAGTCCATATGGAGACCTTTTTTTTTGTTCTGCTTTCTTGATTTGCAAAACGTCATCTAACCTAAAACAAGGTTAGTTATTTAATGTTTACAATATCTAGTTGATTTAATTTCATATACATTATTTATATCACTTTGCAATATTGAATTAATAACAACTGCCAAGAAAGTGACTGTGTGGATCATAGTCTATTAGAACAATAAATGTATTATTATTTATGGCCATATTTAATTAATGGTGTTTGTTTAGTAAAATAGACTATCCACCTATATTTATAAATATAATTATATAATATATTTATATATATATATTATATATATTATATATATGTGCTGTTACATAAAAAAAAAACATTTTTCCAGTTTTTGGCCTAATAACTATTTAACTATTTTTTACATATCGGAACTTTTATAATAAATTTCTTATATACTGGCAAAGGCTAGGCTATAATCCATGAAAAATTATTTGTTTGTTACTTGTAAAAACATTTAAAAATATTAAAAAAACAAAAAAAAAAAAAAAAAAACCACCGTTTACAAAAAAAAAACAATGTAACGAAAAAAAACCCCACTTCTAAAAACCCTTCCTAGAGCAACAATATGTCATCATATGTCAGTTAAATCTTTTTTAAGCATATTTTATGAAAAATATTATTAAAAATAGTAAAAAAAAAATAAAAATTTAATAATAAAATAAAATACCGTTAATTTCAGAAAAAAATTGGCCTTTTTTGTTTTTAAGTAACTGTAACTTAAAAACTATAACACTTACAGAAATTAGTTCTAGATATGATAAAATATGGGCATTTGGCAATTAAGTAAAGAAAGAAATTAAAAAAATAAAAATAATAACTTTTTAAAAAATTTCTACAAAAAGAAGGAAAATTTTTTTTGGGGGGCAATTTCAGAAAACCTAAAAAAAATATATAAATTTTACCCATTTTTGGTTGACACTAGCTGAAATGAGCTTCTCTAACGTGTTAGTAGTAAGTAAGAATGATAAATTAGCTGTATTGCCAGATTTAGCTGATTTTTGTTAAATCTGGCACCCTTAGCAATTTTTAGCTAATTTTTAGTTTTTGTTGTTGTCGGGTATGTTTATATGGGTTTCCGATGCCTCTCCGAGTCGATTCCCCGTGGTTTACTGAGTCAATTGGTCCACACCAGTCAAGGGTGAGTGGGGGTGGGGGAGAATGGAATGGAAATCTGAAATTGCCCGGGTTCATAAATGTTAAATAACTTTTTAACGAAATGTGCTATCAATATGCATTTTATATGTATACATAGCTTAAAACCTGTACTATCAAAGAGTAGGTGATCAAATTTTACAATTATTTTTTTATTTTTCGTACACAAACCTTAAAAAAAAAAAGTAACATTAAATATGAAATTAAAATAAAAATAAAAATTTTTATTTACCTTAAATTGTGATCTGATTTTGTGATGATGTAACTGGTGTGTTGAATCAGAAAATTTGCTGTGCTGAATAACCCCCTACCTCTCTAAACTCCTTGAATAGAGATTTGCATCTTATACCCCTCATTGAATAGGTTTTAAACCCCCCTACACCTCCTTCCTTGAATATGACGAAGGGTAAGCCGGCCAACATAAAACGGCGTGTTTGATGCATTCTACTAAACCTGCAAAGGTTGACACTAGCCACTTTCGGCAATTAGCGGGATATCAGACTCTGCAATACTCAAAACATACTAAGCCAACACCAAGCTCGTCTCTGTAGCTCCAGAAATAAAAAGTTGCATAGGTGCATTTGAAAAGGGGGTAGGGGTAACTATCCTGATACTAAACATGGTAAGAGTTGATTAGATTGCATCAAATAAACCACGGGGAATCATCGATTCAGCAGTATCGATTATATACTAATTCGATACCTATATTGGGTATATTCCATGACATACGATATATACCATGCTAGAGACATTAGAAAAGGGGGGGCGGGGTACTAAACCATGGTAGGTGGCAACAATGCTGTTATAAACCATGGCAATCAACTCCCTATACCTTAAAAACATAGGGTTAGACACCTGACTCAGGTATATTCTATGATGTAGGATGCCATGGCTAGAATTATAGAAAATTATACATGCAGGAGCGCGCGTGACGTCACTTCTAGCACATACGAAATGTGATTGAACTATATATAATACCGGTATATAGAATATATATATTATTTTATATACATAATTTATATATATACATAAATATACAATAATGTTAAAAATAATACATGTTTTTTTTTTTGTTACAAGTGGGTTTTTTTTTTTATTTTACAATTTTTTTGGGGGGGGTTTTCGTGACCCCACACCTGACAGAAGGAAAAAAACCAACCATACAGCATGTTGGATAGGAGTTATTAAGGCGCATATACATGCACGTTTCAATTAATTTGGAATTGGTTTTTTTTTTTCGTTACAAGTGGGTTTTTTTTTAGAGCTCAACTCAAGGGTCCGGGGGGGGGGGGCTGCAATCAATTTCAATGAAATTTGGTGTGGAATGGGATCAAGGATGTGGTAAGCTAAATGAATCAAATATTATAACAACTGTGAGCCCTCTGCATGCAGGGTATATATTTTTTACATTAAATTTGCGCCGCGCAAAAAATGCTGAATTTGAATTGTGAAAATTTTTCAATAAATTGAAAAAATCCCAAAATTTCAAAAATTTCGACTTCGAACCATTATAACAATTTTTTTCACTCATCCTAGATGCGATTAATAGGTGCACCAAATTTTTTCCCTCTAGACCTCATATTTACCGAGATTACAGAATGGGTTTTTTTTTATGTGTAACAACGGGGTGGGTTTTTCTTATTTAATGTAACAGCACTATATATATAATATATATATATATATATATATATATATATTATGTATATAATATATATATAAATATATATATATATATATATATATTATATATATTATATATATATATATAATATATATATATATATTATATATATGATATATAGTATATATATATATAATATATATATATATTATATATAATATATATATATATATATATATATATATATATATATATATATATATATATATATATATATATTATATATATATTATATATATATATATCTCTAAATAATATATACTATATATTATAATATATTATAATATATATATATTATATATATATATATTATTATATATATATATGATATTATATATATATATATATATATATAATATATATTATTATATATATATATATATATATAATATATTATATTATATATATAATATATTATTATATATATATTATATATATATAATGAGAAACATAACACATCCTTGACTCACTCTCCACTATTAACATTAACCAATCACTTTCGACTCCATTTATTTTTACACACGCTTCAATATCGACACACATACTTCTGATTCCATTCAGAAACCTACCACCAACACCATATATCACTAATTGCCATAGAGCTTCAATATTTATCCTGTCATACGCTAATGCAAATCCATTAAACCTAAATACAATTTATTTTTCTTCTATCATTTTCTCAATCATTTGTTTCAATGTAAAGATTTGATCTCTAACACTTATAAATGCACCTTATTCTTCACCAATCAGTCCCTCAATCACTCGACGCACTATTTCGACCGAAATAACAGCATATATCTTCCACTTATTCCCATTCTTAACCGTCCTCGCTTCCTTTCAGAAGAGCTTCCTATTCCCTTGTAAGTTCCCATTCATCCTCCTTCCAAACTGTTTATTTACCTATTTTCTCCTCCTATGTATGCACCTTTTAGTATTCCTCTTTTCATCGTTACATAATTCCAAACATCTTTCTTTATAAACCTCATCATTTGGGCTTTTAGGTCCAGTTCAATCACGTCATTTTTTTCTTTTAAAAGCTTGCATCACCCCTTCATTACACCACTCACTGTTAACATTCTTACTTTATACTTTACCATATCCACATACTTCCTTTGCACTGCTAACAACTGCTTCCTTCATTTGCTCCAACATTGATTTATTTTCAACTTCTTCAATTCAACTGATTTACTTGCGAGCACTCTTAAATACTTATCCTTATTACCTTGTTCAATTAACATCTCACTCCTAATTCTACCCACTTCCTTCCTTATCACTTTACTCTCCATCCAAGCCCCCACTAGGGTTGGGAAAAAAACCGTTTTTCCAAATCGTGTTTTTTTCATGAAAAAAACATGTTTTTTTTCATTTTTTTCATTAAATGTATTTTTAAAAATATAAAGAGGCTAATATGATATTTCACTTGAGTATTTTCATTTTTCAATGAAATAAAATTTAAACAAATTTTCCATTATGATTTATAAAATAGCAGAACTACCTTTCTCTTATATTTTATCAATTGTTTTCGTTACAATTTACAGTAGGTTGTAGCCTGCAGACTGCTTTTTGTAGGCCTCTACTTATTAATTTAACTATGTATTTTACATTTGTATCATTTAATCATATTTATAATTTACTTTTAAATATTAATGTATATTACATTTCAGGGTTCACACTGAAATTTTGAATTTGAATTCCCTGACTTTCCCTGACCAAACCTGCAAATTTTCCCTGACCAGCGTGTTCGTTATTTTTGGCGTATAAAATATCTATTAATCATTATTGCAGCCTATTTACTCAGTTTATACATTAAATTATTGAAAATTTACTTTACAAACTGTTCATCATCATGGATGAATTTAAAAAAAATATATATTTTTTTATAGTAATCAGCCTATACCTTCCCCATAACCATCCAACGCACTCCTTTTTTATTTTTTCCAAAAGTAAACAGTTTTATTTTTACAATTATTAATAAGATTAAAAGTTTTACAATTATTATTCCTTATAAATAACGTCCACTGTGATCACAAAAGTTCTAAATGGGGAGATTTAGGTTAACTTTTTCTTCTCAAGCATCTGAATTTTTGATTTTATAGCGTCTTCTTCTGTCAAAGCTTTCAGTTTTAACATCTTTCTCTGCTCTTCAAGTTTATTGATCTGTATGGATAATTTTCTTTTTTTCAACCTTTTTATTCTTTTCTTTTTGTTTCTGTTTTGACTCTTTGAGATGTTCTTCATATCTCCTATGGGCAGCTCTTATATTTGTCAACATATTTTGAGTGATAGGAACTTTATGAATACTTTCATGAGATCTTATAGCATTGCTCACTTGAATTGAGAAATCAGATGTTTTTCACATTCTCCACTAAAATTGCTTAATTTATAGAAACCCCTCCTTCCACTGTCACATTTCCATGCAAAAACATCAGTCCTAATTAATAATTTGCCACAATTCCCCATAACATTGATTCCCAGATACTATAGAAAAAAAAAAATCAAGTCTCTTAGAAAGACAAACCCAACCAAAAATATTTTGAATTTTTAAATTTTTGAGTAGAATGAGCTTCCCTGCAAAGTATTGGTGTATTGTGCTTTTGGCTTTCTTGAAAATAGGGAGCAAAGTCCATTGGTTAATCACATATATTTACATTTCAATCAGACAAATTTTTAAAATTTGAAGCTACAGCACTAATTCTGGAAACATTAATTTAAAATGTTTCCCTTATAATCTGGCAACACGAGTTTAAAGACCATTTTATCAATCCACCCCTTTTAATGCCCATAAGTATTTCAGATCTTGTAAACATCAATCTTTTAAATGCAAAAAAATGAAAAACTGATTTGATAAACTGGTTTTGGTTGTTTATTAATAGAGAAAACTCAGGGTCATTTACAATCGGTTGAGTATGATTAGAGGTTGATGGAATGGCATAATTTCAGTGCACACACCTTTACACCTAATATATTGTATAATTAGAACACAAACGAAAAAATTTTTCAATGATGGTTGGTCCTGCTGAGTTTTGATTAAATTCAAATGAGTTTTCCCTCTTGAATGTGAAAACTTCGGCTTGCCGTCCCCATGTTAGATAGATTTCAAGAGTTTCTTTTACATACTTTTAACAGTATGCTTGGAACTATCAGGTCCTTTACCCAACCACCTGAATAAACTGTGGGTTCAGTTTGACGTCCAACCACTGGTCGTTAAAGTTAGTTTTTTTGTTTGAAGTCATTTTATAAATAAATAAATGTCTTCAACTGCACAAAAATCCAAAATCACTTCGTCAAACCTCCAAAAAAAAAAAAACATCTTAAAAAGTATAAATCCCTAAAAAGAAAAAGATATAAACAGATTAAGTCATAAGTCATACAGTCTAAAACACATCCATATACCAATCCCCTTGAATCGAAAGGATGAACTTGGAATTACCTCTACGAACAGAATAGGAAGAATAGTAGGTAATAGTGAACTAAAAATAAAAAGAAACAGGATAGAAGTAGATTCATGGAATGTCATTCCTCGCCCATCCTTTTCATTCACCTATCAAATACATCTCTTATTCCACAATTATACAGTAAGGAAAAAAAATATATCAAAAATATGCAACTTGGTCCATGGATCTTTCTTCATATGTTTTGAAATTTTAAAATTTCCCTGACTTTTTTTGAATTTCCCTGACTTTTAGCATATCATAAAACGTTTCCCTGACTTTCCCTGACCAATTTTTTTTCACCTGACTTTCCCTGACCTTCCAGAAAGTGTGAACCCTGTATTTATATAGAATGAGTCTGAATGACAAAACTCAAAAGTGACTTAAGGTATGCAAATGAAATAATAAAAATATTGAAATTAAAATTATACCAAGATTGTAAATGAAGGAGGATGAGTGAATGACTATATTTGGAATATCAACTTTTGATTCACTAATCACTAGTCCCCACTCCCCAGACCCCAGTCACTACTGAGTACTGACTACTGTGATGTGACTACTGTCAAGCTCATTATCACTGGGCTCATCAGCATGATCAGCCACATTTAATTTTGATATAACTGATAAGTCTGATATCTCAGTTGTATGAAGTATCGTGTGAGAATGACAGTGGGGAAGGAGCAGGGGCAGTAACAGGACTCTTAAGCTTAGCTACCTTAGCATCTCTCTCAGTTGGCAAATTTTCAGAATTTCCTAGTTCTAGATTATGAGCAATAAATACTAGTTTTTGCAACGTCTACACAACAAAAGTTATATTTTATGCGAGGGCCTTTGCAACCTTTTATTTCCTTAAAAAGTACAGTCACACGACTTTTTGCACGTGGCATTTCTAAATTCTGATTAAATAATTATGATAAAAATGTTACTGAAAGCTGAAACAGAGTAAGAAAACATTAATGAAGCCTTAAACAAAATATTATGAATATCAAAATTCAGAATATAAAATAAAAATACAGAAAACCCATAAAAATTTTGAACACAAACTCAGGGGCTTCCACCTTGTAGGAAATTGGAACCAAAAAATGTCCAAATTAGAGCATATTTGCTAAAATTTATAATATAATTGCTCAAACATGTAAATTCCACAACTTAATTGAAAAAACGAAAAAAACAAATTTTTACTCGTTTTTTTCAGGCTGTGTTTTTTTCATGAAAAAAAAAGTTTTTTGGGGAAAAAAACGAGCTTGTTTTTTTCCTTTCCCAACCCTAGCCCCCACTAACTTAATTTTACATAAAACAACTTAATGATCCGATAATCCAATTCCTAACCAACTAACTGATTTAACATCAAAGACATTCTTCAATAACTTCTTCACCAACACAAAATCAATCATACTTTTCACATCGATACCATTTCTACCTACACCAACTCTAGTAAATTTATGAATACTCTTGTGTTTAAAGAAAGGTATTACTTACACATACCTATCTCCTAATAGAAATCAATCACCATCCTACTATTTTCATTTTCTCCCGACACCCCAAAGCCCCCTGTTATACCATCCCTTTTTTGATTACCTATCCAATCATTTAGGTCATGCTCACCCAACACAATCAATCTGAAGCTCCTACTCACCAACATCCAAAACATCATTCAGATTATCCTAGAAAATCGCACTCTCTTCAAACATTACCTTCAGGTGGACCATATGTCACAGCAGCCATACCTACATTGACTTTTCAAACTTAAATTAACCATTAGAATTCTAGTACTCACAAACATGAAAACTTGCAATAAGCTCTGTACCTACAAGGTCACTGAATCAATTGCAAACTCCTCTCCTCTCATTTTCCTCTCCACCACCCGCCACACACACAGCATTTCACCCACAACCAATCTTTTTCAACTGTTTTCCTTTCATCTTTAAAAAAATATATATATATATATTATATAATATATATATTATATATATAATATATTATATAATATATATATATATATATATATAATATATATATATATTAATAATATTAATCATATATATATATATATATATATATATATATATAGCTATATAATATATATATATAATATATATAATATATATACAATATATATATATATTATATATATATATATAATAGTAATATATATATATATATATATAATATATATATATATATTATTATATATATTATTATATCCAAATCTTTTTGACACTTGAAGCAATATATATGACCAGGGCCCTCCCATTTTTGCTGATTTTTTCAGCCCAGTATGGCAGCTTCTCTGTGAGCCGTGGTGGGGTCCTGTATGCACTGACTCAAATATATATATTATATATATATACTATATATTAAATTATAATATATATATATATATATATATTAATAATATATATAATAACTTTAATAATAATATAATAATAGATAATAATAATATATTAATAATCAATAATAATAATCATAATAATAATAATAATATATAATAATAATAATAATAATAATAATAATAATAATAATATAATTAAATAATAATAATAATAAAAATATTAATAATAATAATAATGAATTATATATTACTGGTACAGAGTGTGTTGATTCACCTGAATTCTTCTTTAGCACTAACAATGGAGAAAAGGATTCAGATTTCTCCTGAGAAAGGATTTCCTTTAACCAGTCTAATCTCTTCAGGAACTTCAGCTGGGAGCCAATACCCTTGAGTAGTTTAGACACATACTCTCCACCTAATAAAAGGAATGCCTCATCATCAATACCTTCATCTAATAAAAAAAAATGAAAAAAATAAGTATCAGTATATTTAAATCAAGTAATAGTATATTTATAGAAAAAGTTCAGGATCATCTTATCCATAAACTGAAAAGACTTTAACCATTTTGTTATATGGTAGGAAGAGATTTATTTCCTTACAAAAAATTTTATTTATACAGGATTTTTCCTGTGTTGGGACAGGTAATTCCTAAAAAATATTCTCCACAACATATATTTCAGATAATAAAAATTTTTTCAATTTAAATTTTTCTTTAAAAAATAAAATTTATTTATTAAATTTATAATTTTTTCTATATAATTTATTACTGTTGGATATTTACTGGCTTAATGAACTAACTGCTTTATGCAATACTGAATATTTTATAATTTTGTGCATTGGTGTAATTTAATTAGTTACAAAAGAAAAATTACATTAAAGTGTTTTAAATATAATAATAACTACAAAAATAGAATACTTATTACTGTTAATTAAAATCTGAATTTTCCTAATTAAAGAATTTTATATTTTTTGTCTGAAACTATTGTAAATTTGTCATATGATTTTTTTTTAAAAGAGAAAACTGTATTGCTTTTAAAATTGTATATAACTCATTGTAATCAATTTTTTTGTAGTCTATTAAGACAGCATTTATTCAAAAGAGTCAATCAAATGGGTATTAACTCAACTGTTAAGCAGGTCCATAGACTTGCTGTAATAAAATAAGCCTTAAAATAAGGTGGGTATACCAGCATTCCAAGTAAGAGATTTATTTACATTTTTATATAATTGAAAAAGAAAATTTTCAGCCTAAAAGCAGTCTGTACTTAAATTTTATAGAAAAGGAAATTTTATTATTCTGGATGATAATTTCAAATTTATGTTTAAAACTGCAGAACTCAAATTGAAAAGTAATCTGCATCTTCATAAAAATTTTATCAGACTTTTTGCACTTTCAATGAGTACATGCAACAATGAAAGCATGATTACTTTTTGTACAACTAAATTTAAACTTAATCACCCAAACAAAATTTACTTCTCTTATGTGACATTCAGAAACCACAAAAAAAAAAAAAAAATCCCTAAATTTCAGGGAAAACATATGCATGAAGGGAAAACCAAAATGTGCCTCAAACCATCTGCAGAAGATTCAAAAAAAGATTTGTTTCTATAAAAAGTATAACCAACAATTTATGTTGGAAAATAAATAATACTATTTTTAATAACTCTAGGAAATTTATTTTTAACATTATTTTTTTACAAGTTCTAATAAATATTTTGAAAAGTCAAGGCAATCATTCAACTTGATTATGCCCTTTTATATTTGCAAAAATGGTAGCACAGGAGATTAACCTTATCAGCTCTGATTTTACAGACAGTATTCCTGATGTAACATAACCACACCCAATGTAGTGTTAAAAGTACTAACCTAGCGATAGCTGATAATCAGTCAGTCAATCAATCAATCAATCACCACTAGCCAAGCTATCAATGCAATCAAATCTAACCTCATTCAACTTCCTGTTCAAACAGAGTAGTTAAATAAAATACATTTAGTGTATACTGCTAAATGTATAGGAAAATATCCCAGCATAGATGGTTAACTGCAAGAACAATTAATTATATATTAAATAAACTGATGTGTATTTGGTAGTGATGTAACAAGATTGGCTCTGAACAGATGTGAGGCCAATTTAAAAATTTTAAGATTTACTCCCAGCCACTTGGTTTTCATCCAAAAATTGAAAAAAATTGAAAAAAATTACTTAAAATTACGAATATTTTAGTTTCATACAATATAATTCACTTATTAGATTGAGAGCTTTAATTATCTATATAACCATAAAATTATGGTGTACATATATATAACAGTTGCATAGTAATAGAAATTTTTCTTTAACTTTTACTGACAGATCTTTTTTCCAAATCAAATATTTTTAATATTTGAAATGAATTTGATATGGAAATTTATGAATCTAGATATTCACTATAAACTCTGCCAGTAATATGGATATGAAAGGAATTTTACTTTAATTAAGATGTAATTAACTATGATTAAATCTAGCATTACTATTGAAAATATTATGCCTAACAAATATCAATGTAATATAATAAATACTATATACATCAAAACTATGATAAGATTTTAATTTGGGGGACAGGTCCAATGGCAAACTAAAAAAACTTTTGAAACAGAAGCCAGGTTAAAATTTTCAGAGCATTATTTTTTACGTCATTATTAAAACTATGGACATAAAATATGAAAATCAATAAAAAAAAAATTCAAATAATTTGATGATACAATTAATATACATTAAATTGGCGTTATACTGGGTACCTGCCCAGAGAGCTGCCCACCTAGGCAACCAGGCTGTTTTTTTTATAATAAAAAAAGTGTGTGAAAAGGGGGGGATATTGAAAAAAAAATATATATATATATATATATATATATATATATATATATATATAATATATATATAATATATATAAATATATATATATATATATTATATATATATATATATATATATATATATATATATATATATATTAGGATGTGCCGAATATTCGGTAAGCATTCGGTATTCGGCCTATTCGGCCAAAATACCAATATTCGGTGTTAGGGAGAGTTAATGGAAAGAAGACCCGGATATTAACTGTTAACAGAGGTCCCCAACCCACCCAATAAATTTAGAAAGTGAGATCAGAAACTAATGCAGCGTCGAAGATCAGAGACTAAAAGGAACTGTCTGTTAATGATTAATGGATTAATTCTAAGAGAGAAAATTAGAGACAGAGAGAAAATTAGTCAGTTAGTATGCTACTGTAGTCTGGTCACTGGTCAAAGTGTTAAGAGGTTAGTCTGAAAGAAATAACTAAGGTGTTAATTACTTATCTACCTCCACCGCTGTTAGCTGTTCAATGGAGAGCTACTTTCTCTAACGGTTACCGCATTGATTACCTGAACTATCCAAAATGCATTCCCTGCAACACATAAATTTCTCCTCTGATAAATCCACCTTGACTTGAGTGGAACCCTCCTTGAATTAAAGGACCCTCCTTGAATACAAGGTAGAATGGAGATCTTTAATAGGGGGGTTAAAAAACAAGATGTTTTTTAAAATGAAACGTTTATTAGTTAAACGCAAGGGGAGGAATATCTAATAATATTTGATAGCAGATAACTGTCAGTTGGTTCTAGGATAGAACACAACCAAAATAATGTCGAGTTTAATGTTCGAGTTTGCGTTCGAGTTCCAGAGTAAGGGTTAGTTACTACTGGAACAAGAAGGTTAATATGTGTGTGATAAAGAGGATGCAAACAGAACAAACAAATAACTCAGCTTGGTATTCTTGAAGTTTGCCCCAGAGTTGACGGATGTTTGAAATGTTCGAGTTGGCACTGAATCGGCACGGTAGTGCCCCGATACTGAAAAGTATGTACTGAATAGTGCGGAAGTGACCCGGCACTAAAACGATGCTGAATACAGGTCCCAGCACTAGAACCTGGATAAAGACAGGCATATGATGTTAAAGGTGCTCCATAGCGAATATCTAAAATGGGATGATGCTACTAAAGCGTGATCTTACTTACCCTCTGGAGATTTAAGAAACAAAGCTCTCCAATAGGGTCGAAGTTAAAGAGTCTTGAAAAGCAGCCTGATGACTCTGCTGTGAATCTGATAAAAGAAAAGTAGGTAAGACCACGACAGAAACGATGGAGCATGCATACATATCCATCTAGAAAATAAAGAACAATAAATCTTACTTTCCCAAGATATGTATCCTTCTTCCACAAAGGAGAAGTAGTTGTCACGATAATGAGTTGGACAATTTGGAATGAGTTGGACAAATTGGTGGATGTAAAAACCACACAATAAATAAGCTGTGAATTGCCTAACTACAATATCATATGCCTAAAAAAAACGGAATTAGTAATAAGGGGAAAAAGAACTGATTATGATGAGAAGGCAACATATAAAGTATATAAAATAAATACACCAAAGAAAATACACAATAGATTAGGGGTACCACTTCTGCATGTATTAATTGGGTGAGTTGGAACACTGACCAAACAGGACCCCAACATCGGTATTCGCTTTTTGCCCGAACTATTCGGGCGAATATAGCTTTATAAACATAAATACGTCAAAAATTAGGAAAGTTATTTCAAGGTTTAAAATTGAAATTTTTAGAAACTTATTTTTCCAAAAAAAATAAAAATATAGCCAAATTTTGAAGCCAATATGGCGAAAATCTTTGTCATTTGTCAGATCCATAAAGGGCCTTTGACATTTTTCAATATTCAAAAAAATAGAATTTCATTTAGTGATATGGGATAATGGACCAAACATTGTAGCTGGTATAAGGGAGAGCTTGCTATCAATTTCTGTTTTATTCACATGTTGCAACTGTGCATTCACGATTCAATATTATTCAGAAGTCTGTTAAAGATATTTTATTACTTGCAGAAGCATATCCTCTCATTTCACCATTAGGAACGGCAGCTGCAAAGCTTAAAACTTTACAGATGCAGTGAATGTCAAACAGCATAAATTTAAATTCAAAATGTTTCTACACGCTGAGCAGAACTTATGATATGGCTTAAAAGAATTGTTTGAACAAAAAAAGTTCCCCTATTCATATTACGCTGCTGAATGCAATCAAAAAATGTTGACTGATTTTTATTGGCAAAATTATTCCATTTACTTGAGCCATTGACACATCACTAAAATAAGTATTAAACGTGAAGTAACAGTCGCAAAAGATCCCTTCCATTTTTAGCAATAAATCTATTTTTAAATAAGCAATTAAGCAAAAGCTCAGTGGAATAATTACACTCGTTGAAGAGCTTAGAAATCAGTAGAAAAAGACTTTCTAAGTTTCAATGTGATAATCTTTGTGTGTAGCTACTTTCTTAGATTTGCGATTTCAAGCTAATTTTTCACATGAATCAGATGAATCAGTAAAAAATATTGGTCGTTGAGATGGAAAAAAAATGCCATGAAATTTAGCTCCTGATCTTTGCTGGGGGGGGGACCGGGATGGAAATTTTTTCCCCCCCCCACGTAGTTGGGAAAGTGAAGCTGAAGTTCCATTTTCACTTCTTTAATGTTGTTTAAAGAAATTGTGGCATCAAATCGTCATACAGAAAGAAAGTGAGTGAAAAAAGAAAGTTCCCATTCTTCTGACGATGTGATTATTGTACATAAAAGTAAAAGGTTACAATACCGAATTACATCAAGAAATAAACCAATATATAAGTTTGCTACTTTGACCAGTGAAGACAATTGGATTCCCTTCAATTTGGTGGAAAAAACACTGGAAATAGTTTTATGAATTTGAAAAAAACTAGCAATGAAATACCTTTCAGTCCACCGTCATCAGTCGAAGTGAAAGAATATTAGAACAGAGGAAATATTTATGAAGCACAGAAATAGGTTAATCCCCTGAAATGATTGACAGAAACTGCTAATGTTCTGTCATTTTAACCTTAGACCTTATTCAAATGAAGTTTAGTTAATATCTATTAAACTATGAACTTTTCATTATTTTCATTATAATTATTTTTAATATGTTAAAGGTTAGGTATAGTAACAAAAATATATCAATTGTGACTAATTAAGAGTTTTCAATGGTGGTAAATATGGAAATTTCTTGGAACAGGTTTTCGCAATTGGTTATGATGTGCTGATACAAAAATGAATCGTTTTTGCATTATCACATCACATTTGTGAGAAATTGTGTATAACACAGATTTGTTAAAATTTTATGATTATTACCTTTTTCAAGAGGGTCGTATCACAATTATTGGTATAATATAATATATATATAAATAATATATATATATATATTATATATATATATATATATATATAATTATATATATATATATATATATATATAATAATAATATATATATATATATTATATATATATATATATATATATATATATATATTGTATATATGTAGGGAGAGAAACAAATCGCAATGATATGATACATGTCTTTGATAGATAAATGTTAAACATATAATACAACTATGAATAAAGAGTAATATGGACAACAATGAATGTAATAGAAGGAAGGGTTTAGTTAATGTAAACATACCTACGATGGTAGATAACTTTCTCTTCGTAGACGATCTACTGTGCATAGCGTCTGGAATATCTCTCATCAAGCTCCAACAATAGTCGGCCTTCATATTGATATCCCACTTGCCCTGGTAACGTCCTTCCATGAACTTTAGATCTTGATGGAAGCGTTCACCCTGCCCATCACTAACATCGCCTAGGTTATCTGGAAAATTTCCTTAGGTGAAAATGTAAGTTGTGTGCAACTTTACACTCATTCTACATCCATGAGGATGAAAACTGTCTAGCATATCCTGTACAATATAGGTGTTCTCGGCTTTCTTGTTCCCCAGAAAATTCTGAGCTACAACTAAAAAGCATTCACGCTCTTGCCTCTTAACACAGTCATTGTTGTAGCAAAGGCTTGCATCACGGAGAGTGTCCGCGTATTTGTGGCAACAAATATCCCAGCCTTTTCTTCTCGTCACTCAGGACCAGGGGAAAACGTTTAGCATTATAGCGGAAGCATTCACCATTCATGGTTCCAAGAGCTTCACAAATTTTTATCAAAACCAAGTTTTTTATGTGTTAGTTGAGTAAGATGATGTTTCTCTCTTGCAATGGGTCCACGTACTATGTTCCTGTCATCCTGGCGTCAAGGTTTCCCTCGGAGGCCATTCTCTTTTGGGGTCCAGTGATCCTTGCCGCCCGGCTGTCCCAATACACAGGAAGCATGGATATTTGGTGAAACCTGCTTGCGACCGAGCAAAAATGTTACCATTTTGAGGGTCGCGATATTTACCATCCATGTACCTGATATTGTATGTAGCCTCTCCAAACTGTCTGATTTTTGCATACTCCTTATCATCCGTTACGAGTCACCCTACTGGAACCAAAGCATACCTGTTGCGGTTGTGTAACAACACACACTTTACTGCTCTTGGAAGTGTCAAAAAACAGTCGCCACTCACCTGCATCGTATTCTGGGAGTTCCCATAGCGAGTAGTATGCCTGCAACTTCACTGCAATACACAAGGTTACCATCTGGACTGGAAGAAGCTTCGAGCTCTGCTTCTTGTACAATAAAAGTTACTCTTGTAGCCATGTTCAGTTAGTTATTTTTATGCAACTCGAAGACCAACAGCTCAGACAACTTCGGCAAATACAACTCTTCATACAAGATCGTTCAGTTCACCTGGGTGAACAATGACGGACCACCATCCGACTGTATTTCAGATGGTTGATAGACATCATCCAGGTCGTTGACATCCATACATGTAGACGTACTAAAGTTACAACATGCTTCCCGAAATATGCGGAAGGTAACGTCTATATACAGCCTACGTATAGTGCGCACATGAATTTGTCATTCCCTAAGGAATATGCAAAAATAAGGATCCATGATTGCACGAAAACGGGTGAAACAGCAAATCCGAGAATATATATGAAATCAGCACTCTGAATTACTACTACTATATATCTGCTACAAAGGTCCATCCAAGAAAAATTTCACCTTTTTTTTTGTTGACCACCAGTTTAAGTTTTCTTTATTTTTCCCTTAATTGATGACCGAACTTTGAAATAACTATCGGCCGAATAGCGAAGTGATTTTTCCGAATATTCGGTATTTTCGCCGAATAGGAATAGCGAATATTCGGTATTCGGCCTTTTCACTATTCGCACATCCCTAATAAATATATAATAATATATATAATATATATTATATATATATATATATATTATATATATATATATAATATATATTATATATATATATATATTAATATTATATATATATGATTGCTAAAAAAAAAAAAAACACAAATCTGTTACTATATATATAGAAATCCACCAAAGAGTCTAAAATAAATATATATATATATATATATATATATATAATATATATATATATAAATATATATATTTTTTGTCTCTTTCTCTATTTATACATATATATTATAAATATATATATAGATATATATATATATATATATATATATATATATAGATATATATATATAATATAATATATATATATATATATAATATTATTTATATATATATTTATATTGTAGATTTCTTTGTTCTTTTTGATTGTTTGTTTTGTTGCTTTATATGTGCTATATTGTAGAGTTTTTCTTTTGATTGTTTGTTTTGTTGCTTTATATGTGCTATATTCTCCTTTTCCAGCAATCATCCTTATAATTTCCCACCATTGAAACTGATATCTGCAAGTTACCTTGAATGATCTATTACCCTCTTTTTGTGTGACATTGCTTTGTGAGCTGATATCTTGAAACTCTGTCTTAGTCTTTTAAAGTGGTGATGCGAAAACCTTAACAGTTGTTAAGGTATGTGTGTTTTCATCTTTGCTTTACTATTTTATCTTTAATATTTACTGTACTATATGGTAGAATATCTTCATCACTTAAATAGTATTTTTTTTCTCATGAATATGATCATAAATAGTTTGAATGCTTCTTACTAGTGTATTATGTTCATGTAGGTTTCGGGTTTTGGTTATATAACTTTAACTTCATTTTTGACGAAAAACTGCAAGTATCTTTTACAACGATTCCATTTTTCAAGTGGAAGATTTTGGCATCAGAACTAACTGAAACTATTTGCTACTATGGCTCAGGTATAATGTAATAATCTACCTGTGTAAATTTAAACTATATACATTTTTTGTGAGAATTTATTATAACCACCCCAAGTTGCCCCAGTTTAATTATATTCTAATTAAATAGAACTATTGTGTTCATTAGTTAACTTTCACTCCCAATTAACTAGTATATTTTACTAAAAACAATGGTTTGTGGATTTCAATAGAAACCATAGTGTGAAGTGAATGAATGCAACTCTTTGGGTAACTTTAAGTTAAAACATTCAAAGTGTATAACCTAGGGGTTTGTTATAAACTTTTAAATTTTACAAGAGCTGAGATTCAGCATAACCTATGTATGATACCAAAAAAATTGTTTTTGATTAGATATCATATATATACTGTATATATACATATAGAACTGAATTATATACCTGTTTATAGTGTGTGTAGTTTATCTACAAGTATATATAATATTTTTTTTTGGTCTACATTTATAATATACCATTTATTGTAATTTTAAGGTTTCTTTTTAGTTTTAAGGTATAAATATTGGGGATACAATTAACAATATAACCATGGTTATATAGAGGATTGTGGACACCATACGCCCTGCTTAGAAAAAAAAAATTATTATTGTTAAAAACAAGGAAAAAGCTGGATACTACCTGTTATTCCTGTAACACGAACTCAAATCAAACAAAGCTGATAAGATAGTTTTCCTTTGTGGGTGTGGGATTATTATTATATTTTTTTGTACCACTTAAATGTTTTTTTTGATTCATGAATAACCTTTTTGTACCCTCACTTATGAAAAGCATTATTATGATTTAATCAACCTTATTACTTTTGTACAGAAAGAAATCAGTCCTTAAATATAGTTTGAGCATAAATTGAATCGTTTTTAATCCTCTCATATCTTGTATGTTATACTGGGTTTTGCATGAGCACGAGGATACATCTGTCTCTTTCTCTCTCTATTCAAAAACTCTTGTTGCACTGAACCTTTACCTCTTGGTGTTGGAACTGTACAAATCTGGTGGTCGTTGGTAAACTTTGAAATTTAGTTTTTTGTATCTAGTTACTGTATTTTCTTAGAGAAGTGTGTGCTGGATTGAGGGTATGGTTTACATTTGAGGGAGTTGGTAACATTTCCTTCCTAATAATAACCTTTGGTGATTGGACCCTTAGATCCTTGTAAAACCTTCCTTGTATTCTTAGCAATATTCAATTATAGAGTAGATTAGATAATCTCTTCTCTTATTCCCTCTACTTTGCATGGTAGTTGGTGAATTTTGTTTTTTTAACATTTGTTTATTTTGTTGTGTATCTTTTAGTATATCTAATTCACTTTCCTATCATAGTTTTTTTTTTATCCTGGCATGAGTTTACTTTAGAACCATAGCAAGAGGGTGTTTGATAGTGGTCGAAGAGTGTTTGTTTTTTTTGGTGTTGGTCTAGGTCAAATTTGAATGCTTTTCGTCAGATACCTCTTTTACCTGATATGATTTTGTGGGTTCTGTAGTTTTTTTTGCTGGGAGTTGATCTGAATCATTATACCTTTATTTTACCATATACTACCTATGTTGCTGGTTGCTGAGGAAATGAGTCTTTAAGGAGGGAAACTGGTCGAAATATAAGTGTTAAAAAGTGTTTAATATCATCGGAGAAAGGTAATTGAGTACATACACCTGCTAATACCCCAACTTGGCTAATTTACAAACGTTATTTCACCTATATTTTTTTTCTTTCATGTTACCTGAGTGAGAAGCTGAGTGTTCCTTATTTCCCTGTCTTTCTGTGTTGATGTCGCATGGCTTGGTTCTCATTGTGTGCATTGCACGTGTTGGTTTCGTTTAGAAGAGGAGGGAAGAGTGGATAAAACAGCGGTAAGTTTCAGAAACTGTACAATAATTTTTTATTGTATGATTGGACCAATATATTGATATTACGTTTTCACTGTAGTATTTTTGCTTGTTGTCTTGACATTTGTAACTTATTGTTTATATTATAAAAAAAAAAGGGTGAAACTTACTGACTAAAGAAATCACACTCGAAATTACAACCCTTTATAATATATATATGAATAAATGGAGTCAAAAGGGATTGGATTAATATTGAATAGCAGGCGACGCAGGGACGTTTATGTCTACTTGGATATCAAATTTGTAATATGGATGGGTGTCATGAAAAAATTAGAGGCTGCAGGTGGCAGCGGAAGTTTTAGAATGCGGAGAATGGAAGAGAGTGGAGGGTACCCTACTGGATGATTTGTTTAGTGTGGCGAATCTCAAGAGTTGAGGGGATTGGTAAAGAGATTTGGCAGGGTGTGATAAAAAGAAGGGTTTGAAGTATACATTACAGTAGTAAGAGTAAGGTTAGGTGTGAAGTGAGTCAGTTCTCGATATGAAAGTTATTGTTAGTGTGAGTAACTGGAACAAAACGTGGAGTTTAAATATTAGAATATATGCTGGATGAAAAAGGGAACAGATGATACAAAGTGTAGTAAGTAAGTTGTGAAATGGCAGGAAGGTGGCTGTGCAATTAAAATCTGTGGTGTATGTTAAGGGACTAAGTCTTGATTGCGATAGGGTCTTACAATGAGAGTATGCTGTTACTGGAGTTAATGTATAGTTGTGAGAAAAAATTGAGTAGGAAACACAGAAGATGAAAGAAAATTCCAAAAACAGAGATGGCAGGAAAGAAGGAAGCACCGCAGCGAACTAGGCTGGTTTTTAAAATAATCAACACAAAATCATGATTATTTAAGGTAAAACACTACCGTGCTACGAGGGCGTTCATTTAAAGGTGTGGTACGCGAGTGGAGGTTCCCTCGAGAACTTGCCGCTACTGTACCTATAGAAAAAGACATAAAGAACCAACATCGCGCGCAAAGATAGAGGGTCAAGTGAACATAGAAAGTACAGGATAGTTTATAAGCCTTTTGCCTTTGCTCACCCTATCTAAAAGCGCGATGAAAACCTGAAACCATCCCCAGATTGAAGCAGTACTCCATAAAAGGGCGGGATGAAACCTTTGTATAGCTGGAGTAACTGAGAGAGGGAAAAAAAAAAAGTCTCGCAGTCTAAACAGAATTCCCAGTTTTCTTGAGGCCACCTAGCAACCTGTGATGTGAGGTTCCAAGACATCTTTTTGTTTATGTTAGGCCAAGGATGTTTATAATTGTCAACAGGAGAGTCGAGAGAACCGTCGAAAGAGATAGGAAGTTAGGTGTTTTAGAGAGGAAATTTGTAGAAGTTAGTTTTTAAAGAGAATTGAATTTCACAAGTTGAGACGACCCCACCCTGAAATTCTATCAGATCAGCGAGAGAATAGAGATCGGAAAGATTAAGACAAGAGGAAATTCTAAAGGTAAAAGAGGGAGCAGAATTGAAATAAGTTGAAGAAGAAGGGTCGAGTCATCGTAATATGAGTGGATAGAGTTAGAGTGCAGGTGAGAAAGATCATTAATGAAAGCAGGAATAAAGTAGGAGGTAATACAGAACCCTGAGGAACACCACTATTGACTGAAAAAGAAGAAGTCGCCCCATCAACACTAGCCAATATTGAGCGATTTGAAAGAAAGCTAGACATAAGTAAGCAAAGAGAAGAAGGAAAGCCAAAGGAGGAAAGCTTGGAGAGCAGTGACGCCTGCCATACCCGTCAGATGCTTTGGAATATGTCAAGCGCCAACCACGCAAGTCTCATCGTAGTTCCTAAGGGCGGAAACGCATAATCTGGTTAAATAGGAAAGTATATCGCTAGTAGACTCGAGGCCGAAAGCCGTACTGGCGAGCGGAAGAGGATGAGATTCCAGATGGTCTAAGAAGTGAGAGTTGAGAAGGGTTTCAAAGATTTTAGATAGAATACAAGTTAGAGCTATATCGCGATAGTTAGAAGGGTCAAAGCGGCTTCCTTTTTTCGGAATAGGTTGGACATATGCGCGCTTCCAACACAGAGGAAAGTGCTTAGTATTAGGCATAGAAGATATAGTGTGGTGACGAAGGGCGGCGGTTCAAACATGGAAGCACACTCCCTCAAAACTCGGGGAGGGAATGCCATCCGGGCCCCGCATCCTTAAACGTTCATAGATTTTCAGGAGCCATGCACCTTGATAAAATGTAAACACAGGTAAAGGCATAGGGACACCTGAGAGAAAGAAAGAGGAGGAAGAGAATGACGATAATTGTCAGGGGATGAGGGTTAGAGGAAAATAGGAGGTCAAAGAGATTGGCCTTTTCAGTTGGAGTATTAACAACAGAACCATCAAAGCGAATAAGAGGAGGAAAGACAGATTTACAGAAGTTGTTAGAGATGTTTTGGCAATGAGGACAAGATTTATCAGTAGAAGAGCCAAGTAGTCAGCGCACTTTCGTTTAATTAAAGTCCGCTTTGCTCGTCGAAGAGTAAAACTGCAACGATTTACTAGCTAAATGAAAATAGCAAGAGTGATGGAGAACGAGAATCTTTTCCACATCGATCGCAC